>JANHFL010002105.1:26433-36433 GCA_032468155.1 Oxyrhabdium leporinum | reverse complement strand
CCTGAGCTCCGTTTTCACTGGCAGAGGGTTGCAGAAGGCCATGGTAGCTGAAAATGGAGCTCGGGAGCCTGTTTTCGTAGGCAGAGTGCTTGGGCCACCACAGGTGTCCCCAACAGGAGTGACAGCAAGCTGGCCAAGCCCCCCCTCCAAGGTAAAATACAACCCTGATGCGGCCCTCAATGAAATCAACTTTGACACCCCTGCTGTAGACTATCTTCGATTGCCATGTTCCATGTTATGCAGTTGAATAAACCATTCTCTCCTCCTAGCAGCATGCCCTGTGGGTTTTTTGCCTAGCTCAGATAATTCTTCTAACAATTTTAAACATGATTATTGAGGATTTTTAGGACTGAAAGATGGCCAATTTGAACTCCAGAGTTGGGTATATCTCTATCACCACTTAAGCTATTTCCGTCCAGTTGTGATGTTTTCAATAAAAGTCAATTTTAGAAAATAATGTTTGAACTGAGACACTTGGGCCTGCATGGAAGCTACTTTCAGACTGAGTATGTTTATTTCTACCCTCCAGAAACAGATGCCAGCCAGCTTTGAAGACAGATGAAGAAGTGAGCCCAGATCTGCTTTAAGATTTCTATGAGTTTAGTTTAAGACCAATGAAAGCTACCATCCCCAGAGATTTCTTCTTTTACACTCCTGATTTTGCATCTCACTCTCAGGTTCTTTTGGAATTTCCTGACAACTTCTTTTGGAAGTGATTTTGAGTTTGATTTACAGCAGAAGAATGCTGATGTTTCTTTTGTCATACATCCTCATCATTGCTTGGTGGTTATTCAGACTTAACGATGCAACAAACCTATGGGAAGCATTATTTCATTTCTCCCCTGAGGGTTTATCTGAAACATGGGAAGCTGAGAACGTTGTAACTTGCTAGAGAAGTAACTGTATAATGAAAGACACAACACGTATATATCTTGACTCCCTCTCACTAATTTCTAAGACAGTTTCACCGCTTTTTTTTTCTCTTGTGAAAGAACTGAAGAATGATTGCCTTCCATATTCAGTAGGAATGGTTAAAAAAATGCATAAAAACATGGATCTACTTGCAATAGTGATGGGCTTGCTCTGAGGTAGCACTTCAAGGTCTGAAAAAAAGATAGTTGTGAGTGCAACTCTGTGGCTGCCAATTGCAACTGATGACTGGCAACTTTCTAGCAATGCCTTTGAAATACAGGTAGTCCTCGACTTACAGCAGTTCATTTATTGACCATTCAAAGTTAAAACGGCATTGAAAAAGTGACTTATAACCATTTTTCACACGTATGACCATTACAGCATCCCTGTGGTCATGTGATTTACATTGGATGCTTGAAAACTGACTCACATTTATGACAGTTTTAGTGCCCCAGGGTCAAGTGATCCTTTTTTGTGACCTTCTGACAAGCAAAGTCAATGGGGAAACCAGATTCACTTAAGAACCGTGTTATTTAACAGCTGCAATGATTCATTCAACAAATATGGCAAAAAATGTTGTGAAATGGGGCAAAACTCACTTAACAATTTTCTCACTTAGCAACATAAATTTTGGGCTCAGTTGTGGTCATAAGTCGAGGACAACTTGTATGGGTAGGCCTGGTGTGGTAGATCAAAAAGCCAGAAGAAGAAAAGCCATATTTTTCTTTCTTCTTCTTCCCAGGAAGATGGGAAAAGGGAGAGGCGAAGGGGTCATTAATATATTCAGAAGACAGACTTGGTGGGAAGAGAGAAGAAACAGAGAAAGGTAAGTTAGTTTTCTTCAGGAAATTGTAGAAATCTTATGGGAAGCTGGGATGTTAATGCTGTGATTCTTCTTCATATATAAAGCTATATCATTTAGCCCTCTCGGGGCTGTGAATCCTAAGCTGGGAAGATAGCTCCAACAGATCTCAGAAAATATATTAGAGCTTTCTGTACAGAAGAATACAGTGCTAAAAACAGCAACTGTACAGAACCTTCAAACACCTAAAACTCTGGTAGAGGATCTGAGACTAAGGAAGACACGTAGCGGTGAGAAGGGAAGTTTTTTGTGTGCTTCACAGAATGCAGAATACTATACATTTTAAATGACCTCTTTCTGTGTAAAACTTTGAGAAAGCATCACACACTCTTGATATTTCTGTATTTTTAGGTCATGCTTTAATAAAATTCACGTATCACGTCCTTTTGTGGCCATCTCCATTTCAGCAATAGAAGGATTATTCCATTCCTCCAGCTTTCTCTATTTTCTTTTCTTATGGGACAATTGCATGCCGCATTAGTAAGCAAAGCGTGGCACAGATTCACATCACGTTGTGTTTCTGAATCTGCACTACATCAAATGACTACCTGCTATAAGATTGTTGCCGCTTGATAGAGTATCTAAGTCTTTGAGAATGTAACCCAGCAGGCTACTTCCTGATTATCTAGGGTAAAACTTTGTGCGAACAATTTAAAAGTTTGTTTCTTTGTTTAGTTTAATAGTTCTAAGCCCCTGGTTGATTTTATGAAAACATTAACCCTGACACTTTGATGGATTCTTTCCCTTCCCTTCATTTAGCATCTCATTTAAAGTTTACTTCTGTTGTCTTCTGTTTAATGATTCCCTCTGACTGATTACACAACCAACGTCCTTCCAAGAATGACAGTTTGGAGTATTCCGTGGCAGATCCCAAAGTGGGGATTAATGTCTAAAAGAAAGGCAGGCTGCTAGCGTGTGACACCTGAGCAGCTTGACATCAGCATTCTCTAGTAGTAATGGGGATGGAATATATTGTAGTTAGGTAAACAACTCCTCTTAGGAAGACAAGTTGTTACTCTTAATGCCACCTCAGTTCATGCTCAGGGCTTATTTAGTTAATGCTGACAGTCTGCTAGGACTCGTGGGCTTAAACTCTGTAAAACACTACAGCTCTGTCTGTCCTTGCAAGGAACACAAGCCAACACCCACTGACACAGAAGTAGTACCCACTGAGGGGCTCTTCTGCCAATGTATTCATCAGCAGAGATGGAGAGAAGAGGTTCCTCTCCCTTTGCTAAAGATAGTGACTTTTCTTTCTCTTTAGAAAAGTAAGTGATACAGGGAAGTGTATGAATTGGGTTGAACTAACCCTGATCAGGACCAGTGGCACAACAGAAGTTGGATCCCAGAACTGAAATCTAGGTCCCAAATCATCTTCCAGAGAATAATAATCAATAGCGGAGTAAAATGACATGGAAAAATCAGGACCTATCTTCATTGAAAATTATTTACCAGTAGCATTTTCTTCATATTTGAAAATAGAGCATCATCTAGTTAAGGAAGTCCATTGCTACAGAAGTTCACTTTATTTTTTTAAATATATCATCCCCTTTTTTGACCTGAAAGTTTTTGTTTTTAGTTTTTCTCAAACATATCAGGAACATAAAAGCAAATGAAAACTAAATGATAGTTGTAGAAAGAGAAAAAAATGTTAATTGTGTGCTTCACAGCTTAAGTGATATTCATGACCATTTCAAGACTTAGCACTAGGGTCAAGTGTATTTCTCAAGAATATTTTTAGATTGTATAACTTCTTTGTACCTATATAACATTGGAGCCACAACAGCTGTGAATCTGCAGGTGTGTCTATTAATATTTTGCTGCCTGAGTCCTACAAGCAAAGCGCATACCATTTAAAGCTGGTTAAATTATTATTATTATTTTATATCTGAAGCAGAAAATGCAGGATTTTAACTGAGCTTCCTTGCAGTTAGTATTTAGTAAAATAATTAATAGTCTGCTTCTGTTTCATAATTCCAAGGAACTGCTCAGATCAGCTGCTTCCTTCTGCCTAATGGTCTGAAGAGGTGTGAGAATCCTTTCCTGCATGATATTTTTCCAAGCTGCTCATGCACAAGAAATTGCTATGACAGGAAAAACATTACCTAGGAACAATTCTCTAATGCAAATTGTTCAAAAAACATAGCATAAATAGGACAACTTTACTTTAAGATATAAACATTAAAGATTGGCCTTGTCTTAAACGTAGCAAGCTATCAAAAGCAAAAGTATACACTTCACTATGTCATTTGCTTCTAAGAAAATGTGGTAATGTTGTGATTTACTGATTATTCTACTGCAGTCGGTGGTACTAGGTATGCACAGTATTTGAAATGCTAAATAGTATACATTTAAAATAATGCAAGGAATTAAGACATTAATTCAAACTTAATTAAAATTAATAAACTTAACACAAGTGGATGCTACTCATGTACTTAATAATTTCATACCAAAAATGCCAATTTGATGGCAATGTACAGTAGGTTATAGAGTAGAGGATGCTACTAAGTGAATGAAATGAAACAAAGTGCCATTTTAGATCCAGCTAGAATACAATCTCAGTCTAAAGTCCAGTGAAGTTATTTTGTTGGATCAAAACCATTTTTAGCACATGAAACTCATCTTAATTTTGTAAATCTGGATCCAAAAACTGTGGGATTAGTTCTCTATGTCCAAAGCATCTTGGGATCTGTTCTCATCCTTATTGTTGCATTCATGTGTTAACTAGTGAGGAGTTTTAAAACACTTTGAGATAATGACACAGTCTATTTATTTTGGAATAGTAATAGCTAAGGATCAGTTAAGGGCAGGGCTGCTGGGGGTTCGCAGGGGTTCAGGCGGACACTTTGCGAAGATTCTGCAGGGATCACAGAACCCACAGAACCAAATCCCACGCCTGGCTGGTCCCGGTCATCCCAGGAGTCTCGACACAGCCCGTTGTGGATGCAGGAAAGTGCAGGGTGCGCTCGGAGGCTTGGGGAGACAGGAAAATGGGCCTCACAGATGTTCAGACAGGCTAGAAATGGGTCATTTCCAGACTCCCTGGAGCATCTGGAGTCCAGGGGGAGGCCATTTTCGCCCTACCAGAGGCTCCAGGATAGCCTCTGTACCTCGGGGAAAGTGAAAATGCCCTCCAACCATGATGCAGGAGGCCGACTAGGCCTAGCAACCGGGTAGCGAACCCGTTGCTGAGGTTTTTGAAACCCACCCCTGGTTAAGGGTTAATTATTCTTCAACTAACTGTATTTCTTCCTTCTATTTTAAATTAAGAATATGAGATAGTAAAACATAGTTATGCCAATTGATTATATAGTTTTGGTATTTATTTGTTTGTTTGTTTGCCACCCAACTTGTAGCAAATGACACTTGGCAGTTTCCAGCATTAAAATATTAAAATCCTATTACATAAATATCTTTAAAAGATTACAAATAAAAATCAATCATTTAAATTATAAGTAAGCAAGGTTTCATTTCCAAAACCGTGTTTGTTCATGAGTAATTAGAGCATCCTTCCAAAACTAATTTGATCCCCTGGCTGGTTGTTTAACAAATGAAAGTACATATTGAAAATAAACTGCATATCAAGAGATTATCTTTTACAATTACCATTTTCATGAAATTCTGTGAAAGTAATTTCACTTTATTTATCAAAAACAAAAACCCCATATACATTTTGTATACAATTACATGGATTGTGTATATGTTTACTTCTCTTCCGTCATGTTCTCATCATACACTATATATTATATTATTCCTACATCATTTGAGAGTTAACATTGGCCATTATTTGATAACCAATAGGGCATGGGTGTCAAACTTGTGACGTTATGTTGCCATCACGTGACATTTTGTGACGTTATTCCCATTTGAGGAGCTGGGGTGGGCGTGGCCTGCGGGCTGCCAGTTTGACACCCCTGCAAAGGGGAATAATTTTCTAAAGTCTAGTAACTGTTTAATGGTAATTGTTTAATAATTATTTAATGATTGCCATTATGCTTGTTTATAACATGCATTAGTTATTCTTGATTTACTAGGGTACCTAACCCCATTTTGTAAAGTCTAGAAGTATGAATCTGGTCCCATTTACTAAGTGCTTCAGTAGCTACTGTGGGTTTTACGGAGTTGTTATGACTTGTAGCTTACTTAAATGATGAATTTAAGTAAGGTCCCAGATGTTCCCACAGCCACTTGCATGAATGAATGAATGAATGAATGAATGAATGAATGAATGAATGAATGAATGAATGGCTTAATGGTGCTATTGTTGGGAAGGACTAGGTATGAATAATAATCAGTCTGATGAATAATCAGATGAATTGCTTCTTAGATGGCAACTGCTAACCTACTTTAGTTGAGCTCAAAAAGTTAAGCAGGGCTGGATTTAATTATTTTTGGTTTTAGAGATCACCAATAAGACTGATCAAGTGATTGCAAAAACCAAATTAAAAAAACCAAACCTAGAAGATGATAATGGCATCTTGGATTATTGCAAGAAAATGGTGGTCTCCATGAAGTTTATAAAAAGTTAAGATTAATTTGAGGAAGGAAATTTTACTTTTAGATGAATTAGTATGCCACAAATTGTGAAAAACAATCATTGGTCCCCCTATTGACAGAGGAAAAACAAGTGTGCATATGGGAGGAGAGAGACACATACAGAGAAGAATATTACTGAAAGTCGTATTCAGGAACTAGTAAGTTTTAAAAAAAAGATGTAGTCATTGTTTTGCATAGCACAATGAAAAGAAATATTTTTCTCACATTAATTCACAGATGGCAAGACCACCAATTCTTTGGACTGCAACATTGTTCTTTTGTAACTGCTAGTCAATCTCTTTGCGTTTTTCTTTGATAACCTCCATTTTCAGTCTGGCGTCTGTGGACTTGGAAGCTTTGCCTGATTTTCATAGCTTTCAACAGATATATAAATAAATATAAAGGAAGGCAAAAATATTCCACACACTTTGTACTACAACTTGAGCAGTCACCAATGTCAGGAATTTCATTCCCTCGGGAGTTTCCAATAATGTTTTACTGACCACCTGGTGTAATTTGCATTTTTAACTTGTTACTGGAAGCTGCCAAATAAGAGACTGTCACATTTTTCTACTAAAATCTGTTGGTATTTTTTCTTACTTAAAATCATTGTTGTAAGATAAATATGCATTTACCTAATCAAAAATGAGGCAATTAAAGAATTCCATTACTTTAAAACTTTTCCCCTCAAAGATTTCCCTTGTTTCTTTCTCTGTTTCATGGGCCTCCTGAGTTATGTAATCCCAGAGAACTGAGGAAGCATGATCATGTAAACTTAGTAATTAAGCAATTGGTTTACCTTGAAAAAGCTAAACAGGATCAGATCAGATTAACACTTGCATAAGTGACCTCCAGAAAATCCCAGAACTGTAGGCTGAAATGGAAGTTGAAAATCCTCTCAGACAGAGATAGTCATAACCCATTTCCATATGATTGCTAAAAAAAACTCATTAATGTGTCCATTATAGTCTCCAAGAGTTAATCTGCTTGGAGAAAGTTTTTTATTCTTACTAATTAAATAGGGAGAATTGCTTAATATTCTTGAGAAAAATTATTCAAAACCTAAGCCCTATCATTTCCTTTGAATTCATAAGCGTAGAAGCCAATTGGGAAATGCCTGCAGACCTGAAAGGTATATTCATCTGTCCTCATTTAGGGAGCTCTTAGGTTCAGAAGACTTGTCTTCAGATTTCCTGATCGCATTTATGCTCTGCAATTACATTATGTCACAGTTTCATTTTAGTCCTGGATAAAGATGAATTATTTTATTCATTCAATTTGTACGTTGCTGCAATCACAATAATCTCAGAGGCTCAGAAGACACAGAAATACAATAACATAAAATAATATAGACAAAAGCAATAAAATCCAGCATAGTAGATGGCACCAGGCTTCTAAAATTATTTAGAAAAGCTTAGTCTTCTGCTTTTTCTGGAAGGTCAACAATTTGAGGACAAATAAATGTCCAATGGGAATCCATTCCAGAGGGCTAACTCCACCATCAAAAACCAGCACTTCTGGGCACTTGCCTCCCTTGATCTCCTGAAAATGGGGGACAACTAAATGCTTATCCTGATAGGATTAATGTGGAATATCTGACTTTAATGAGGAAATGTGATACTCCAGGTAACCAGGTGCCAAGCTGGAAAGGACTTTGAAGGTTAAGACCAGCACTTTAAATTGCCCCTAAAACTGTTAGTCAATACAGTGTAATGTAAAATTTAACCAATGATCCATACCAGGGTCCTTAGTGCTAATAGTGCAGCTCTCTGCCAATTAAATCCCTGTCCTTTCTGGCTGGTATAAGCCCCCAAGTGATCACCAAGGCCCCTAGTGATCACCAGGTGCATTCAGGCAATGAGAAATTCATCGGGGGAGGGATCTGTAGGACCTTATAAGGAGGTGCTGGTCCACCCCCTTCTTCAAAAACTATCCCTAGATATCACCTACTGGGACAATTTTTGTTCAATTTCTCACTTTCCCTTTCTAAAAAAATAGTTGCATGGCAGCTTCAGGTCTGGATGAAATGAATTATCTGCAGCAATTTTTATCTTATTTCTTCCACTGTTTTGGAAAAAATATTAACCAGTGTCAATACTTTATATTTGAGAAGATACTTAAATATGAAATAGGAACTAGGCCCAGAGTTACCCCATGGTAAGATGAGCGGCCAATAAATTTTATAAACAAATAAACTCCATGTTTTACTGGAGGAAAAGATTTAACTGCTTATTTGAATCTGCTTTTAGGCCTCATGCTGGGACAGAAACATTTTGGTTACATTATCTGGTTATCCATGCTGAGAAATGAATATGAATCTTTTGGTTCTTCTAGCCTTCTCTGCAACTTTTTATAGCTTCTACCATGGTGACCTTTTAGATGGTCTAACCAGAATATGGCATTGGGAAGGATTGACTCTGAAAAGCTCTGAACTTTCCCTATCTTGCAGCTCAGTTTAGAATAGAGGTGATGTGCTCTTATCCCTTTAATATGACAGGCCTAGACAACTATTAAATACATGACAGCACTATATGAAATGTTTTAATTAATTGATTCCAAGAGCAAGTTTGGCCCTGGCTCATAAAAAGTGGTGGAATTTACTTGGATAAGTAACTAAGTTTAGAAGTTAGTTAATCCTCGTGAAATTGACCTCATATCCCATTATTCTATTAAATGATGATATGAAAAATGACAAGAGAGGTCTTCCAAGGACGTTGATAGCATTTCCTCAGTTTGCTATTAATACCCATTTCTGTATCTTTATCTTTTCATTCTACTGAGATTGTTGAAAGTCTGACTTCTGCTGGGAGACAGTGATGAGTCGGATGAAGAAGAAGCAAACCTAATTTATTCTAGATGTCAGATGAGAGATTTTGATAAAAAAAAAGTTTTGGAAAGCCAAATATAAATTACACAGTTCCTAGGTAAAGATGGTGAAGGTTTCAAATAAAGCACATTATGACAGCACTGAGCAGGATCTGGGCAATTATTCTTTCAAATTAAGTTTTTGAGTTCAGAAAGCAGAAAGTTACACAGAGTTAAGTCAAATTTATAGAAGTAATAGATTCCGGAGCTTATTATGTGTCTCACAGTATCACTGAGCATGCCTCATTGGCAAGCCTAATGGGTGCTTTGGGAAGAGCATCAACCTATCTAGACTTCTACATCAAAGAATAGCATAGCTTTTCAGCCAGCCAGAACATTCAAGGGGGCTGTCAGAGAAAACAGCTTTGCTTAGCTTGCTAGCTCTTTCCTGAGTTGACATGAGACAAGATATTACCATATAAATGAGATAGCGTCATAGGTAATTGCTGACTGAAGTAGGAAAAAAAACCTGAACTGGATTGCCTGTGTCCAGAACTATTAAATGAACAATTTGATCTTCTATATCTCCCATCCCCCCTCCATAAATCTGTATAATTCTTTCTCCCTTTCCCTCTATTTCTGCATTTGAAAAATATGAGTGCAAAATAGTAACAGCAACTCTGATGAAACCGTAGTATGGTAGATAAATAGGAAGATAAAATTCCAAGCTCATGCTGCCAAAACCTACAGGCAAAATGGTTAAACGTTGGACGTGTGGTTTTAACAGATAGAGGTATTGATTTGGGAAATTTTAAGCATGAAAAAGGGAATGGCTTGTTTCTGGGAGGCCTCCCATTCCTTCCATTAAAGCCTCTCCCCCGCCTG
>JANHFL010002105.1:0-12693 GCA_032468155.1 Oxyrhabdium leporinum | reverse complement strand
AAGGAAGGAAGGAAGGAAGGAAGGAAGGAAGGAAGGAAGGAAGGAAGGAAGGAAGGAAGGAAGGAAGGGGGAAGATTGGTTTCTGATGCTCCCTGCTATTTTTCCACAAGTAAACTCAATGGGAAAACTAGCAGGAATTTGCAATTTGCTCCCACTCCCACTGTTCCTCCCCCCATGGTCATTTCTTTGTTTAGATAAGAAAATATCTCTGAAACCATGACCCAGTGATGACTGGGTTGTATAGTTTTTTCTCTAAAAATAGTTAAAGTCAAGAACTGTGGAGGAACATTTAGAAAGATTGGGTATTCTTGATTCACATGTTAGGCTGAAATCTAAATGTTTAAGCATTTTAGGGAATTGGGAAGTGATTTTGTATTCAGTTAATTTAAGGGCGGAGCTGTCTGAAAATCATACTGTTACATTTTAACTACATTAACTTGTACAGTTGTTTATATAATCTAATTCTTAAATCAATGAATAAATAAAGTAGAACAAATTATATCATGCCGATTTTCTTTGCAGTAATAATGGGCTTATAAGGGTTGGGGGCTGTTTTTTGCTGTAGAAGAACAAAGGGATAAACTGATAAGGTATGCCTGAATTTCTTTTGTTTTAGGGGGATTTGAAACTACTCCTTGAAGATTTCATGCATATCCGACTGCATTAAGTCTATCTGCAGTACATAGATACATTTTATCATTTCCAAGGCCATTGAAGAGACTACTAACTGGTTTCAACAGAAGTAACAACCAAATGTGAATTTGTAATATGGGGATTTTCTATCCCTATAGTTTAAATAAATATAGCTGAATTGTTAGATGCTTTTACTATAAATGAAAAATGAAGGTGGTGTCAGAATTCTATAAAGTAGGAATAAAAAAAATCTATTCTTTCAAAGGCTATTTTCCTCAGGAATCGTGTTGTTAGGCCATTTTAGGCAGTTGTTGAGCCAGAATCAAAAATGGGCAGGACTAAAGCCTAGATATCATTTCTTTGTTTATGCCCTTCTTTTTCTCACTCTTAGATCTTTTCTCACTCTTTGTCCATCTCATTTCCTCCTCATCAGCAACCTGCTGGAGTGGGGATAAATATCTTTTGCTAGATGTCAGGTTCCAAGTAATGCAACCATTATAAATTGAACTCTGAGGCATTTCAATTCCTCAAATAACACTTTCATTTTTGGTACACCATTTTGGCACTAACTAGTGGAAAGACACTACTGAAGTTCCCGGGCTTTCCACATCACTATAACTAATATTTTATCAATTATCCAAAACAATAAATCACGTTGTCCAACAGGGATGTGAACTGGTTGCTTGGAGACTTTGCTCCTCCCTCCTCTGGGTCCTTGGAATGTCATTGATCACCTATGTTGTTTTGGCTGGCAACTTCATCCATCTCAGTTCTCCCCCCTTCCAGCTCCCAAGTGTGTCAAGCTGAATTCATCTGAATACTCTAATCCATAATCTAACCAGATTCAGGCTTGACGCTAGGGTTGCGGACAGATAATTTGCAGTGAGGTTACTGAAACAATGCACAGCTTCAGAATCAAGGCCCATCTTCTGGTTACAGGCTTAGCCAGGATTTGGTTACTCATTGAAATGATGATTGAAATATGAAGTGATGAACCATTGGAAAGAATAGATTTTGAAAGTGTAACCAGTTGTTTTACAGTGGTTACAGAATAATATATTAGAAATGAAACTGTGGGGCTAGTGATTAAAATAAAAGGGTTAGAACATAAGATGTAATATTGTGTCCATGGGCTACTGCAGGTAAGAACTTGCTGGCATTGGCTGCCTCATGACTAGCTACTCCTTCTGGCCTAAATAAAGGGTCACATGGTAAGTCATATGGTCTGCTTGGTGCTTGTTGTTTTAGTCCTGCCTCTCAGAATGAATCACAGAAGAGTACTGAGGTGCCACTATATTTAGTTTTTCCTTTGGCTGTACAACCACAATTACACTACTAGCAACAAAAATAAGTATACCTATATTTAAATTTGTAACTATATTCTACTCAACATTTCTTAATATTTGTAAATTTTAAATGCAACTGGCCCTCAAGTGAATAGTTCAGGGAAGTAATTTTATCCAAATCATATACAGGCTCACTCTTCTACACACATTTCATCCAGCAAAAGACTATGAATTGCTTTGAAGCCACATGATTTAATTAGCTGCCATGAAGAGGCAATTTGTGGAGCTGGCTTGATGGTGTTATTCAGTCAAAACTCCATGGAACCAAAGTACCTCTCAAAACTCTAATAGCCTCATTGGAAAAGCAACTAAATTCAGTGTGTAGGAAGGAATGGTTTTAGAGAGGATAAAGCAAAACAGATTTTGGAAACTTAAAAGCAAAAAGAAATGGATACAGAAAGAATGTAAGAGAGGCAGAAATACATTATAAGGTTTATATAAGCGTTGTGTGCAAGTTTTCTTTGAGTAGAAAAACAGAAGCTACCATGGAGTTATTTTTTATAGGAAATACTCTAATATTCTTAAGCAAATGGTTCTTAAGCAGATGGTAGCAACAAACAGATTCTGCAGTTGTCTGTTGTTGTTTGCTTGAAACATTTGTAAAACAACACGCCCACCTGCCCCCCCCCCCAGGCCAAACACAACTCTGATGTGGCCCTCAATGAAATTGAGTTTCACACCCCTGGTATAGACAGTCAGATGTTTAGACTGGATTTGGCATTTTTATTCCCCTTTTATTCCCAAGGACCCAGGGTAGGCAGATCTTGTTGGATGGTATTAAAGGTGTTGTCTCAAGATGTAAGCTGTTCCAAGTAAAGCTTCCTTTTGCAATTGATGGATGCTGATTTTGTCAATGCTGATGATGTTCAGGGATTAGGACTTCCCTCAAGATGTTTTGGGAGTGCCCCCAAGGCGTTTATCATTATTGGTACTATTTTTGCTTTCTTTTGCCATAGCCGTTCTACTTCTATTTTCAGCTTTTTATATGTTGTGATTTTCTCCAGTTCTTTTTCTTCTACAGGTAGTCCTCAACTTACAACAGTTCATTTAATGACCATTCAAAGTTACAACAGCACTGAAAAAAGTGGTTTATGACAATTTTTCATACTTATGACCATAGCAGCTTCCCCACGGTCATGTGATTTTCATTTGGGTGCTTGACAACTGTCTCACATTTATGACAGTTGCCATGTCCTGTGATCATGTAATCACCCTTTGCAACCTTCTGACAATAAGCAATATCAGTGGGGAAACCAGATTCAGTTAACAACCATGTTGTTAATTTAACAACTGCAGTGATTCACTTAGCAAATGTGGCAAGAGAAGTCATAAAATAGGGCAAAATTTAGGTAATAAATTTCACACTTAGCAACATAAATTTGGGGCTCACGTGGTCACAAGCTGAGGACTACCTGTATGTTGCTGTCTCCAGGTATACTGCCATGTCCACTATCCAGACTTTTTACCCTTTCTTATCGACAATTGTTAAGTCAGGAGTGTTACGTGACAAGTGCTTGAAGGACCGCCATACACTGTTTCCCATTCCTGCTGCTTCTGCCTTAAAAAGAGGTACAGAATGAATATTGCAAAACGTTATTTGTACGGAAACCCTTCAATATATCCAGATGGAACATGGCAGGTTTAATCTTGTTTACAATCCCTGTTATTTTCATCTCCATCTTCCCAAAGTGAAACATCTTAATGCTTTCCTGTGGATGCTTGCTTCCCTCCCCCCCACCTCTTAAATCAGATCTCACATTACTCAAACTCAGACTGCCTTTTTTGAAACAGGGCTTTTTTTCAGGCAGGTCTACTCTGTGTGATGTGTCACCCTCACTTTGTCTCTGCTTTAAAAAAAAAAAAAAATTCTGGCACCTTTATTTGTTTTTTAATTTCCCCAGAGTTTGTTTAGAGCAGGAAGTAGGAAGAAGAAAAGGGGACCTTTGAAATCTTCATCTTTTAAAAACAAAAACAAAACAAAGGCATGTTGGTGCTATGTTCTTTGTGTTATGAAGGTGCATATTTACACCTAGCAGTCCAGTCCTGATGGTGCTGCTACCTTGATATATTGGCCAGCTACACGTCAATATAGTCCCATAAGAGTTTGTTTTTTATTATCACCTTTCACTTGGAATTCAACACATGCTATCGGTGTGTGGATTCTTGATGGTCCATGTAATTACAACAGGGGTCCCAGTGGGATCTCCCAAACACAGGCTGACCTTTTAAAAAATGCACCAGCTGTAAACATAGACACAGAGGAAAGCACCTAAGCAAATGATCCTCTGCAGACCTCAGAGCTGCTGCTGACATTCATCAATGTTGCATGTTGTTTGGTATACTCATACAGGCTATGCGTGGGTGGAAAAAGGAAATAAGGGATATTTGTGGCTCTCTCATAGCCTCCAAATATTCTGAAAATGTGTTTAACAGCATCATAATATATCCACCAAGGGCCACAGCATGATCCTCAGCAGCATTCTTTTTTCATTGTAATTTTATTAAACTTTACGTTTAAAAAGATAAAAAAAAGCTAATACAAAGAAAAGTAAAAGAATAAAAAAGTATAAAAAATTTAGAAAGAAAAATAAGAAATAAATAAAATGATATATTAAAAAAAAACCCCAAGAAGAAATATATAAAGAAATACTTCCCACTTCATCCTAGTAAGTATAAACAATTTTGGTAACTTATCAGCTTTTATTAAAATACAACAAATGAACTCTTCTTCCGATTTCTCATCTCTTACCTACAAACAAATCCATAAAACCTTGTTGTTCAGTCCTAGCAGTAAAAGTCCATTAAGAATTACCAGAAATAACATATCTATTTTAACCTTGAACAAATAAACCAACTCCCCCCCCTTTTTAATTTTTTTACTATCTTGATCTTTAATCCCTTCAACTTGATTACTTTTCATTTTTTCTTTATACTTTCTTACATAATTC
This sequence comes from Oxyrhabdium leporinum, assembly GCA_032468155.1. Taxonomy (NCBI): domain Eukaryota; kingdom Metazoa; phylum Chordata; class Lepidosauria; order Squamata; family Cyclocoridae; genus Oxyrhabdium; species Oxyrhabdium leporinum. The sequence goes on along the minus strand of JANHFL010002105.1, from coordinate 7,766 downwards.
TTCAAAAATTTAACAAGTCTTTTTGTAAATTCAATATAAAAAGTTGTCCAGTTCACTCTTTTGGTTTGTTATTTGTATATCCCTCTTAATTATTAGGATATCTGCAGTTTCATTCATTCATTCATATACACAAACACAAACACACACCATTATAGCATCTTTTCTCTTGTACATTGTCCCTAATAGCAGTTTCTGGGTCCATATATACCAAAGTAGTTTTCTCCATTTGTATTAGTAAGTCAAATTTATGTGTTCTTCTCCTTTAACTGTAATCTTTAGTTCCTTATACTTTCCTCTAGTATCCAACCTTCCAAATGTCATCTGTCCTGTTTTCAGCTCATGACTGAATTCAAAACAGCAGCATTTTCTAACAAGAAATTTTCTTAAAGATTCTTATCATTAATTTCAAAGTCTTATTTCAAATCCATCTGGACCATTAGCCCATTTGTAACTTTCCAAAATTAATGTTCTAATCACTCTTTTGCTGTTTATTCCAAAGAAAGAACATTTTAAAGGCCTTAAGCCTGTATTTAAATTTCCCTTTGCAAAGGATGGAAGGAGACTTGGTAAAACTTGTCATTCCAAAAGTTCCTAATACCTATAAAACCAATTAATAAGCATTTCAAAAAGTGATTAGAGGAAGTATGTGCCCATAATGGTGCCAATGATGGTTTGGCAAGGATGGTTTTCCCTCATCTCTCAGAACTCTAAATCTGATCTCCTGAACAGGAGCACATGTGGGTGATCCTTGGTTCTCTCCTTGTCCAGAAAGAAAATGTGAAAAAGCAGTCTGCTCACTGGCACTTCGTTCTGCTGTCTTTGTCTGCTCTGCTTTCAGCAGAAGCATCTTCAGTTCTCATTTTCCCCTGGAAATCCTGATTTTCGGCAGCATATTCCAGTCTGACACTATCCAAATATATTGGCCTATAACTGCCAGAATTTCCTGCAGCTCTGGCTACTAGTGGTCATTAACTCCATCCACAGAGCTATTTACTACAATACAGACGAATCCTGCTGTAAATCCATCTGATTTACAAATGATTACCATCATATCTTATGCTAAATCCCTGCTGTCAACCACAGATAAACAGATCTGTTGGTTCACTTTTTTCCTCATTTTTAAAGAATTATTTTAAAAGAATGTTTGCCTGTGTATGAATAAATTCTTGAATGTTAGCACAATAAATATAAAACAAAATAAAATGATTTACTGGACGAAACCCTGAACATTAAGCAAATCATCTCTTATTTGCTTGCCCTGTATCCATGAAAAGGCCTGTTAGGAAGAAAAGGGACAGAAGAAAAAAGAGATGAATAAGCAAGATTCAGCACTCCAAATATACCCCTAAATAAATGCAATCTTAATCTCCAGCATGCTACACTCCTCTGCTAGATGGGGGTCATTTTATTTTTTTACTTCTTCTTGTTTAAAATGTCAAGGTCTTTCTGTCTTTATAGGAGAAAAGATGAATTTTTAAATGTTCACTAAAATCTGTGAATTTTAGCACATTCTCATAAAAATACTAATTTGTCTCATGCTACAAGGGTTATAAATATTTTAGCAACCCACTGTAAAATCCCAGTGTAAAATATATAGAAATGATCTTGCAAAATGGATAAGAGACTTCAAGTAAAGAAAATAACATGTTTTGGAAATCCTATTCCCTCTGTTTTCTGCTCCCTTTACTGTCTTCTAGTAAATTATGTGTTTTGAGGATGCTTTTAATTTCAGATGTTGGTTTCTGAAACTAATATTGTCTCTGGTGATGCACACATTAATACTTTTCACATGGCTTTCTAATGTTCTATCAATGGTACCGGTATGTGCTTAATTGAATTCCAATAATGTTTGGACATACAGTACACGTCTCCAATTTTCATTAAATCCTTCTGTGTTATTTGTTAAACTCCATTCCATTTATCTAATTTGTTAAGATTATAATATGTTACAATTAGAACTTAAGTTTAGTAAGCTCTTGAAGGTCCTATTAAATATAAGTAGATAAATTAATTAATAAATGAAACAGATAATTTAATAAATTGAGCAATACTTATTCCAAGTTTAGTTTTCTCTTGGGATGTTTTGGCACCAAAATGCAAGCGATTTAATAAGCTCCAAGGTAGACTTATTTTAGATATTACACTCTTAAAGTTTCAATCAAAATATTAAAAAGAACAGTGTAGCTTGGACAATTATTTTATGTAATTTATATAATTATTTGTAATAATTATGTATACTTATTTGTGAAAGCATTTGTCATGTTTCTAAGGCAACTTGCTGATTCAAGATAATTTTTGTCTATTTCCTTCCTCTCTCTGGGCTTCTCTTTATTTCTTTTAATGCTGCTCTTATGGTATTAGATTTTAATCAAAAGTGAGATTGCTTTATACCTAGTAACTATTGTTTTATGTAGTTTTACAGAATGTATCCGAGCATTTAAGTTTGAAAAGTCAAAGTTTGAGTTGGGATATTTGTATCAATGTGTTATATTTTGCAGTACTGGTCTGTGCTGAACGTCTTTGACAAAGTCCATTTTCTCTCTCTCATTTTCCTGCCCCACCCTATCTGTATGCATCCATATAGAATTAAGACAAAGCTCTTTTTAATTATAATTAAAATTATATTTAGCAGTTGGTTGTGAGGATCCATACCTATCAGGGTATTTGTTGGAAGCCCTTCTCCAAGAAATCTTTGAAATATCTCAACATTGTAATATCTTGTGAAATTTCAACAAAAGCTTGTAAGATTTTAATAGTCCGATGGCAGATTCTTTGAGCTTTGGTGATACTCTGCAGGGCCACAGTAATATTTAGGCACCACATCACTACATAGTGCCATTCTTAGGATTTAATAGAAGGATGAAGAGCCAAGGTGTCTGTACAGTGACCCACAGGACATTCACTCACACCTGCTATTTCTACCATGTAAAAGTAGAAGAGCACAATTTACCCATCAAAATTTCACATATTCTTATCTTTTTTGAAAAAAGTAATTCAGGGGCATTTTCCCTTTAAAAACAGAATCTAACAGGAGATAATACAGAATTACTATTTTTGACCCAGATTTAGGGATTCCAGTTTCTAGTTCGTAATTCTGAGCAACTAAAATATATATATATATATATGGAAAAAGTCACAGTGAAAAAGAAAATCAGAGGATTTGGGAATGAATAGAAGTTAAATGATTAAACTGCACTTATATTGAGTATGCTGATGTCTGCCTGGATTTTTGATATCTACTGAAGACTACATTGGTTCTGAAGGAAGGGATTTATTGCAGGATTTATTGGGACAGTATAAAATGTAGGAAGAATTTTAAGATGATTTCTCTCTCTCTCTCTCTCTCTCTCTCTCTCTCTCACACACACACACACACACACACACACTTTTTTTGAAATTATATTTTATAGAGACCTCTACTCTCTCAACATTTCATTCATTTTGACATATTTTGTAAATTATACAATTTTCAGGGGAGGGGGAGGGGACATTGCCTTCACCTATAAAAGATATCCCATCAAAATGTAGATTATAGATTTTGGCTTAGCACTAAACTTTCCTTATCACCAAGATTTCTCCTTTCCAAATCTGTGATCATATAATGAGGTGCATTGAGTCAGGTTCAGCTTGTTCTTTTCATTATCTTCCAGATTACACTATTTTGGTTTTCTTTTTATCCTTTTCACGATAATGTCCTGAAATCTGCTTTGCAATTTCTCACATTTTTCTCTTCTCCAAGAGTCCTCTTTTTTTCCTTTTTGACCTCATTTTCAGAATGCTTAAGAATTTATTTTGAAATTCTTTTGAGGGGTTTATTTCACTTCTGAAGGTAGAGGAGGAGGATGTTTTCTGTTATTCATATTCCATCAGTCTTAACTTTCCCTGCCTGCCTACTCTTTTCAATTAAGAAAAAATCAATGGGAGAAGTTCCTTTATGATGTTTTCTCTTGGTAGATAATTAAAGTATAAGGTAGAAAACAAGTTACTTAATAAGAGACAGGATACCTATAGCCCCCTTTCACTACTTATTCATAATTGAATAAGTGGTGAAAGGGGAGTATAAGTAATTGAATAAATGAATAAATAATTGAATAAGTGGAAGAATATCTATCTTTCCCATAATGTCCTGGTGCTCTCATCAAATATTAATCAAGCTGAATCCTGTTTAGCTTTTTCAACGTCAGCAAAAGTTGACTGGATGCTACTACTAGCTGTGGGACCTAGAAATATTCTTGGTCAGAGTCAACATTGATATGGCAATCATTCCTGGAGATTTCAGAAAGAGTTTTCTCAGTGCTATCAGTGAGGTCTTCTTGAACTTGGGACATTCCAGGTGAAAAGCATGTATTCTATTCATGAGTTCATCCCGTTTTATGTTTTTGGCAAAGATCGGACCACTTTTCCTCAATAGCAATTCTGTGGATAGTTTAGTGAACACAAAGTTCTTTAATGTTCTTTTTGAATCCTACATTCCATCTTCCCTTTCAAATAATAGGGAATATAGGTGTCAGGGTAGGAAAAGCCTGAGCACTTTCAGAGCTACTGCTAGTCAAGGTGAACAAAAAGATTGGAGTGAGATTTAGTGCCAGATCATTCCACTCTACAGAAATAAGCTGGATGCTTGAAATCCCATGTCAGTCTTAGTAATTTTGATCTCTACTCATAAGAAAGGTTAAAAATAACACAGCTAAATAAAGGTAGTGAAGGTAGAGTCCTGGTTTAATCAAGTACTCTACATCCAGGTATTTTTAGAAGGTAGATTTAGATGTATTTTTAGAAGTCTCTTTTGCATAGCACCATCATTTGGAATCATTTTATTTGCAATAGTTAAAACAGAAGGCTTACATGCTACACCTGTGAATAATTTTAGCCACATGTGACCATGTCTTATTTGGGAGCAGATACATCCTGTTGTGGAATGAACTTTTTCAGCTCAGTGTTGCAAGTAATTTTCATGCAAGTGCTGAGACCTTACAAGCAATTCCCTCAGCAGCTGAGTTTTTGCTGGCTTAGGCTTTTGTCCTCTTGCTCAAGCTTTCACCCCCTACCACCTAAGCTTTGTTTGGTGGCAGGTAGAATTGTTAAATTCACAATACGTCTGGTGCTTACTTGCTAAAGTGGGGAGTGAAAAATGAGACACTTGCTGTTCTCATTTCCCAGTATGTTTCTGTTTTATGATACCTCAGTGCTGGATCAAGTATTTAAGAAAATCCCACCTGGAAAACAAGAGCAGATCCATCAGCAAGAAAGGGCAAAGATGGCACCCACTTAATTCAACTGTCAAATGCTTTAGGCTACATAACATATTACTGAGAAGCTCCTATAAACTCTTCTGATACATGATGAACACAATTACAAAACTATGATTATTAACCATGTTAGGTAAGAATTCTATGGATTTTAAAGTACATATGGAAGAGGCAAAGTTTGGGGAAGTTTGATTAAAAGTATTACAATAAATGTTCCAAATTTGTGTGTGTGTGTGCACTTTACTCTATAAAACTAGCCACAAACCACTTTTAGAACACATTGTAAGTTGTTGCCAGTCAGCCTTTTTCTTGTGTTTTGTGTTAGTTGTGCACAGAAGACATGAGGGTTTACAATGGATCCTATATCTAAGGAATAGGATGGACTATAATGGAGACTACAGGTTTCCCATCAGCCTACCTGTGCTCTGCCCATCTAAGGGTCAATTAGATTCCAGGTTCTACAGCTTCTACCTTCTGCCCAGCAATACTTGAAGCTGGAATTCTGCCACTGGGAAGGAAGCTCCATCCCATGAGCACAGCTTTGCCTTGCTATTAATCAGTCATTCTGTAGTGATATTCTAGTTAAAAATGGAATACATACATACATACATACATACATACATACGTATGTACGTGTATGTATGTATGTATGTATGTATGTATGTATGTATGTATGTATGTATGTATTTGATCATGCTTCTGTTAATTAGCTAGACAGAACAAATACAATTATTGTGCAACACATTTCTGCTTGCACCAAACTGCTGATATTCCTGTTGTATTGATAAGAAGGCAACAATTCAATTCCTTTGTCAGGGTGAAGCCACTTTTAACATTGGAGCGCTCCATATGGAAGCAACCTCACTGCATTTTAAGCTAAGATTTGCTTGCAAGGGTTGGTTTGTGTACTACATGCAGCACTAAGGATCATTTTTGCTCTTGGAGACATATCACTTGTGAAACTCGCTAGATATTTTATCTGCCTCCTGTGGTAGTCAATTTGTGTGACCTTCTTATTGTTTGTCCCTTCCTATTACATCAGCATGCTAGTCCTACTCTCTTTGAGATATGGTCAATGAATAGAAAATAATTTTCTGGGTGACATATTCCTGACTGAGTCCTTTTCCTGTTGCTTCTCAGGGTCAATTCAGCTTGCTGTGAATGTTTTCTTACAAGGGCACTTTAAGAAGTTCATATGTTTTGGGGGCCAGGGGGGGTGGAGGTCAACCTCTCAGAGGTCTGGTGATGAGTGGAGCTTACATGTGTACGGAAAGAGGGGACCTTTTACTCCCACTATCTCCTCATGCCTCTCTGCCTATCTATCCATAGATGATGGAAAGTGGCTTCTCCTTGGCAAAGGAATTGAATTATATTGACCCTCAAAACTCAAAAATTCAGATAAAAATATATTTTTATTTATTTATTTATTTTTACATTTATATATCGCCCCATTCCGAAGACTCGGGGCGGTTTACAGCTTATAAGGAGAAATATTATCTATGTATCTATAGTTATGTTACCTATCTAGTGATCTTTTGGATTTCCACAGTCTAGATTTGGTAGTACTAGATATGAAGATTCTAGATACGTATCTAATAGTACTAGATACGAAGATTCAGATTTTTAAACTAACATGGAAATTTGGACTTGAGTTGAATGAACTTTCTTCTGCATTACTCCAAAATAAAGCAAACTTTTCAGATGTGCCAACAAATTTTATGATCTATGTATACCCACTGCATGCACACAGCAGAACCTTGGACTGCAAATTGGTTTGGGGGAATGAAACATATAAAAGTTAAATTTTGTGCCAGTACTCCTTGCATGAGGCCAGTGCTTTGTTCAGCAAAATTGATCAACAACTGAGACTACTGAAAAACAGCAAAACACAGGATGTTTTCAACTATCCCTGATTTTAAAAGATTGTATGAACAGGGGTAATGAGGTATTTGCCAAATGTAATAAGAAGCAATAATCTGTGATGACTCACTATGTGGTAACTTATGCAAGGAATTTCACATATTCAAGCACTTGCAATTATCTTGTGATTAACGTAATATGTGAACTTCCTCTGCCTAGTATAAAAGACAATTTCTTGGCACTGCTGGATGCATGTGCTTACCCAGCAATTAATTCATTTTATTTGCACCATCGACTTGTCTTCTTTTTCTCATATACCTTTCCTGAGCTGATTTGCATTCTAGGGGGGGAAATACATCTCTGACCTAGAACATGTCTTTCCTTTTTATCCGAGGTTCAACCGAGACAGATGGCAATTCATGTGTGTATAGAGAAGTTCACATACTCTTCCAATTGCTTCTGTCTACTGTGTCTTCCTGTCTGTGGATATCCAAATTATAAGATCATTTCTGAGGGACCTTTGGAGGGCTCAGTTGCTACCTTTAAACTTTGGGATACCTTTCCAGAAAGGAACAGCTTGTATCTTCTTTCTTTCTTTCTTTCTTTCTTTCTTTCTTTCTTTCTTTCTTTCTTTCTTTCTTTCTTTCTTTCTTTCTT
>JANHFL010002104.1:125403-176389 GCA_032468155.1 Oxyrhabdium leporinum | reverse complement strand
CCCCCACCCCCCCCATGCAAGTCCATCAACTTGGAGCTCCATGGAAAAATGAGATTAAATAGTTGTTATAGTATAAAAATGAAATCTTGGTTGTTGCTTCATCTTTATTGTGCGTTCACACAGTAAATGGTCAGATGGATGGTGTACATACCTCAATAACGTATTGGATATATATATGGGAATAAAAGAGCTTAAATCATAGACATTACATTGTATTGGTAATCGTACACTGATTGCATGGTTTTAAAAAAATAATTTAATCTGTGTGGGTCTTTCTTACATGCTGCTAATTCAGTCCAGTGAACACAATAGCCACTGGTAACTACATGCTATTCGTTTATCTTTCTTACCTGTGAAATAACCAGATAGCAAATCTATAAGATATGGGAAAAGCGATTAAGAACCAGCTAGGTTACCGGCTCATATTTAGTAAAAGCATCTGTCACTGAATGGTTACGCACGTATATTGTTAGAATTAACATGCCTGCTCAAATTTGATTGTCCCTTACAGATGGAATTTTCATTGGTATTCACAGAAATAAATAAGTAAGTGCTTATGCTAGTCAGTCTATATCCCAGTAACTGGAGCATTCATAGTCATTTTATTGTCAAAAATAATGTCTTGCTTCCACTCCTTTTATCTTGTTTTTGGCTGCCTTCCATTAAAGTTGCTTGGAAACTGCTTAGAGAATAGTCGGCTGGTTCTCCTGATTGAGACTCTCCTTTTGTGTCCTACTTGCCACATTCCCTTCTATTTTATTCCTTTGCCGAAACCTTTCAAATGAAAAGAAGATAAAAAGCAGCTTCCCCCACAATGGCTACTGTGCTGCATTAAAAGAAAGACAAAATTGGCCTACACTGATCTCTACATCTGGCAGGATAAAAGAAGGAAGAGATTCTCTAATAACAGATTAATTCATTTTTTAAAAATGCATACGTGTATGTGTGCAGAACACCACCACTACAGATTCTTCTGTTACCCAAACTGTTCCATTAGGCATTAACCTTCATGCAGTTTCTTGACACATTTGGCTATCCTGATTGGGAATTATGACAGCTGGAATCCAAATCTTCAGCAGGCCACCAGGCTGGAGAACGCTATACTCAATAGTCAATAGTCGAATATAGATGACTGTGATAGATAAGGTATTTAATGTGCATACATTAAATTTGGATAATCTACAAGCATAGTGTAGGAGAGGACCAGGCTGAGCCTGAGGGAAGGGTGAAATGCGTCATAAATCACAAATCCCTGTGCACCCACAAGATATCTAAGTCCAGCCAACCTTGAATGTATTCTTATTCCTGCTCATTTCCCTTGACCGTTAGTAGCTCAGATTTTTGTAGAGAGCTTAAGCTTGAAATAAATCTTTATACTTTATACTCATTTGAACTGCCTGAATCTCCTGATTTCCCCGGCGCTTGACACATAGACTTCATTTAGTCTCCCTCTTTGTTTGTTACAATTTCAGTGATATGACCATTTGAGAATGTATTTATTTATTCAAATTAGGCCCGTGGCTCTCACGATGACTGTGTACTGCTGAGCCAGTCAAACTGCATTTCCCAGAGAAAAATGAAATCTTTCAGGCCCGTAAGCATCCAGTCCCAACCCTAAGACAGCATCAAGAGCTCAAGCAGGGAGGTTGCTACACAGCAGAGAAACTGGTACGATAGCAATAGTCCCAACTGATCTATAGAACCAAATTTAACAGCAACTGATGAAGCAGCACCCCTGAAAGTCATAAAATATTTCTAAATGAAAACTCCCACACCCCTGCAGTCTCAGCTGATGCCACAACCTAAAACCAGGTGGACACATTTCTGAGAGGAGGAAATACCCCCCCCCCTTGAGACCCAGTCAGGTCTTGATAATACTCACTAGGTGAGCCCTAGTGACTATTAAGTCCAGATGAGGGAAGTACAGGCTGACCTGGCATTCAGTAGCAGCAGCCGAAAGTGAGACCCTCCCAAGGCTGTTGACCAGGAAACAGGAGCCAGAAGATTGGACTGGTACACTTTGCCCCTGATCCCTGAGAGCATTCCACTGCCAGCCTCTGCCATATCTTTCCATAATTTTCACCCCACCATGAAAGTCCGTCCCATCTCCAATTGGTCCACGTTTTTTTCTCTTGTTATATTTATATTAAAAATTACATTTTAACAGCAAGCTCAAAAGTGCTCTAGGGAATGCACCCAAGCTTTACAAGAATGTCAACATAATATGTTTTAAAATGTTAAGATGGTAGCCACCACAATGCAATCAAAACACTTTTTTTAATGTATGTTGCAGATAATAAATGGCTGGGACTTCAACTACACCATCTTAATTTATATCATGTTGTAAGCCACCTAGAGTCACTTGATGTAGGTGGCATATACATTTAATAAATAAATAAATAAATAAATATTCATTAAATTTACATGCCGCCCATCTCATTGTTGTGGGACTCTTGGGCACTATCTTGACTTTTTTGGATTATGGCTTGTAGGCATCCTGGCATTCACCCTAGATGACACTAGCAGGTTTGGTATTTTTTTAGAGTGAAGCTCTTCCACATCTTCTATTAGCTTTCAAAACTAATGGTACCTATCTCTCTAGCCTTTTTTTACTATTCTGTGTCTAAATTGGTTTTGTCCTTCAAAAATTAGCTTTGCGTATCTTGTTTAGATATAGAAATGAATAGTAACTGCTATGAGGAAGGGCATGGAAAAAATCTTCCCGATAAGGGGAACCTTTTTTTTTCCCCAGTTATAGGACATGGAAGATGAGGTGATGCTGTTCCAAGCCTAGGATTTGTTGGGAGACACGCCACTACAGAGATCCTGAAGACAGCTTGAGTGCACAAGCCCCAAGCACCCAAATGGGCTGCTGGCAAGGCAGGGAGCTGCTCCTGCTGCTATGAATTTGATAATGCGAGGCAAAGTATCTCTGTCACAAAAGGCAGCTCATGTCTTTTGAAACTGCTACTTGATGGGAAGTCTCTCATTGTCACCACCATTGCTTCTCTCTCTTCAGTACAGAGATAGGAATCACAGTTTTCCCATTCCTCAATCCCCTGAAGATACGTAAGCAGAAGCTGGGTGCTCCACCATTAAGTTAATGTCTTGCCTGACTCAAAAATACAGATGATCTAATGACCATAATATTTCAGAGTTGATGGGATGGTTCACCCTTTAAATTTCAATCAATTCTATAAAACTGATTTTGGACCAGTCCCTTTTTTGTCAGCCTATCTTATCTCACATATTTGTGGTTGGAATGAAATTAGGAGAGACTTCCATGTTAGCTGCCTTTAATAAGAAGAGAAGATATCAGTTGTAAGCCTAATACATAATTACAGGCAGCCCTCAACATACAATTGTGATGGAACCTTCCCATTACATTCATGTATCATGATGGTTTCAATCAAGTTGATTTTACATTTTTTTTGGGTGGTGATCATTAAGCGAATGCAATGATCATAAAATGAATGCCATGGTCACTAAGTGAATCCACTGTTCTCTATGGAGCAGTTTTTCTGGAAACTAAAACTTACAGTTTTGTACAATGATAACTATGGTAAAATGCAGTCATGGGATGCTACAAACTGTAAATGTGGCCTGAGCACACACAGTGAGGTCACATGACCATGGGGGGGGGGGACTGTCAGAACTTCAGAACTAGGTCAGAGCTTCTTTCAGATGCTAAATGGCTAGTCATAAGTTGAGAACTACCTGTATATATCTTGTGCTAAATTGATATGGGGTAGCAATGCCATCAAATCTCAGGATTTTATGTAAGTTCAGTTGCATAATAATTACATTTGCTTTCCTGTAAACTTCCTTTAACATCACCTTCTTGTTGCAGCATCATCTAGGAAAAACTACTTTATATAATGTAGGCTACAGCAGGTCCTATAAAATTGTTCTTGTTCTATATTGTCTACATTGTATTGTTAAAGGCAAGCATTGTTTCACTCATGGCACAATTCTAAGGCCAGTGTTGCCTAATATAACTGTATTGTAAAAATATGTTAGCTTTCTGTGCTTCTATTGCAGAGCTATTGTTTTCTGAAGCTTTTTAATTCTTTGATTATTATATGCTTGACCCTCCATCATTCCGGTGCCCCCCCCCCATTATTATTTTTTTTTGAAGCTGACAATTTCAAACTTTAAGGTTTCTATCCTTCTACAATTTGGCTTCCCAGATGACTCTTCAGTAAAATAACTTCTTGATTCTATGCCATTTCAGTCAACTGGGACAAAAGTTTTATTATCTGATAAGGCATCTTATTTCTTTCAATTTTCTTCCAGTCCCATAAAAATTAATCAAGGCAAATCCTGAAAAGGCACCTTTTGTAAGCTTCTATCATATAGGAAACAAAGTCTGATGGGGAATATTTAAAATCAGTCCCTGTTTTCATAAATAATTGCCTATAGCCTTTTCTGCACCTGGACGTATTATCAAGCTTCTTTCCAGGTCAGCTATAGCTTCATTGTTTTCCAAGGTAAATGGAGCTCGAAGATCTATATGGACCACAAGTCTTCCACAGTCTTTTATTTAGCTTGCTTAATGCTCTTTGAATTTCAAATTTAGATATTTCCTCCTAATTAATGGCTATTTCAAAGTATTTTGAAAGGTTCTGATTAAGCTGCAAATAAAGATGGACTCATTTCCCACTCTGGGCACATAGTTTGCAGTCTCCTTAGCAGTTAATTGAATGAGGGAATAATGGCATACGCAAGCAAAGAGGCAGCCGAGAAAGGCAAACACTTGGTTCGCCTCTGAGAGAACTCCACCGATATTAAATGTGCAAATGTGATCCAGAAAGGCTACATAACCACCGGGCTGTTCTCTGTCCCATCCAGACCGTATGCTTCCTGTGCAGCTGCCATCATGAAAGTGGCAATAAACACCATCAGCTTGTGTGATGATGAAGACTTCATTTGCTCTTCTAATAGAAGGCTCTCCACTTTATCACCCAAAAGAAAGAGTAATCCAATATGGTTTTATTTTATTAGTATTATGGGACTGGTTCTTTTTTTTTTTAACTGCATCACAAGTAGGAAATAAACAACAACAAAGCAAATATACGTCAAATGGCAATGCATTGTGAAAACTGCAAAACAAATTGTTCAGTATGTCCTCTACTTTACCATGATTTGTCGGTAAGACTTGTGCCTTCTCACTGCAGAATTCAGAACAAAGAGCAAAATTTTGGGTTTCAACGGGTTGCATATTTCTTTCAGTTTGCAAATGTATCACTGTTGATAGCTTTATGATAAAAAAAGTATTCATTAATTATTATTGGAGTAAGCAAGCGTTTACTGAGTTAAAATTGACAAGCCAAAGGAGTTGAAAAAGTGATAAAGGAATGGCTTTTAACCTGATGGGGAAATTGGCTTTTAAAGGTCACCTCTATGTTTCCTTTAGTAAGGAAGAGGTGGGAAAGGAACAATGCAATAGGAAGTATAAGGTAGCAGCATTAGTATTAGGGTGGAGGATTTTCTATACATTGGGAACTGAACACCTCTCGAGTTTGGAATGTGCTTAGTATAAACAAGGCTTTTTACAGAACTGACTGAGAAAAGCCAAAATAACTTCAAAAGATACTGAATTTGAGCTCAGTATACTTAAAGCAATTCAACAAACCTTGAAAAGGGATGAAAGGTGGGGTTAAAAAAGAGAGAGAGAGAAAACATACATTTTTAAAGCATTTAAATGCTTTTGTGTCAACTCTACCTCCAGGCAAAGTGTTGATGTGAAACGAGTTGAATGTAGTGGCTTAGGGACTTTTAGAAATCTAGCATACAGGCTTTGTAGCCATTCAGTTATACACACACACACACACACATATGCACACGTGTGTGTGTAGTGTATGTGTGTGTATGTGTATGTGTATATGTATATGTATGTGTGTGTGTATCTATCTATCTATCTATCTATATATGTATCCTTTATTCTCTTAGAATATGGCTATCCCCTTGTTGCTTTGGGATGATGTTCCTAAATCAATTTGAGAACCTCTGGAAATTGCAAGGGGATAGAGGGCAAGTGACACAGATCTCTTTTGCAACTATTCAGTGGGTAAACTTATTGGTTAGCAACTACTTGCTCTAAAAGAACAAATCTGCACACTCTTATTATAGTACTATAGATATATAAATGGTCAAGTCACTACTCAAAATAAATAAGTATAGCTTATATAGTTAGAGCTAGATAAACCAACATCTATCAATAAGTGTTGGCTGCAGCAAGATTTCAGTACAATTTGTCACTAAGAGTCAAATCACAATAAGGAGCTTGTAAAAATATTGCTATTCTAATTACTTCTACTGCCTTCATGAATTGGAAGTTGGAACATCTCCTTTACATCTTAGGAAAGTAAATTAATCATGGAAGGGGGGTGGAATTACTTAGTAAACTACCACTTGTATCTATCTTTGAATGACTATTCAATTGTTTTCATTAAAAGTAGACATTAGAACAGATGCCGAAAAATCACAAGTGACGACCAGTTTCAGTTCAATTTTATCCGACTCAATCAGTAGTAGTTCTGTGTATTACTTCTGTTGGTATTTGGCTGGTTACTGTGGGAAACAGTGAAACAGACCAAACTCTTCAAAAAGTATTACCAATATTTTGATACAGTCAATAGCAAGAAAGGTGGGGAGGAGGGGTCTGCTACAGGTAATCTTCAACTTAAGACCACAATTGAGCCCCAAATTTCTATTGCTAACCAAGGCAGTTGTTAAGCAAGTTTTGCCCCATTTTACAACCTGTCTTGGCACATTGATTAAGTGAATCACTGCAGTTGTTAATAACATGGTTGTTAAGTGAATCTGACTTCCCCATTGACTTTGCTTGTCAGAAGGTTACAAAAGGTGATCACATGACCCCAGGACACTGCAGTGTGATGACCATCACATAAATATGAGTCAGTTGCCAAGCATCTGAATTTTGATCATGTGACCATGGAGATGCTGTAAATATAGTAAGAGTGAAAAATGGTCATAAGTCATTTTTTTCAGTGCTATTGTAACTTTGAACGGCCACTAAACAAATGGTTGTAAGTTGAGAACTACCTGTACTGATGAAAACAGTGTTGTAGCATTGCAAACCAGACCTACCCTTTTTCTACATGAGTTGTGATACCACATGTATTCCCCAAAGGGGTAGCATTGATGCTACAACATTGTTTTCATTATTCTGATGAATGCAATGAGATACTGCTTAAGCTGTTGTTTGTAGCTCAACACATCTGGAGAAGATTGAGTTTGTGAAAGCTGTTTTAGATAGAATTTGGTCTGATCATTCAAGGGGTTAGCATTTGAGTTCATTATTTCCAATTGAAAGGTAACATACTAAAATGTACAAAAAGGGAAATCCAGTAAGATAGATCAAGCTATACCTGCCACTGAACACTTCCACTTTGGAAATCAAATTTCCTGTATTACATAGTCATACACATTTTTGTAAAAACAGCTTTGCAAAAAACATTAAAAGTTTTATTGATATATGTTTTGATTAATGTGGATTGAGGAACATTGTAATATTCAATTAAACATGCAGCATTATTAAGATAACATATTTCTGTATTGAGGTCCTCCAAAATTCTTGGCTGTAACTGTCATCAATCTGAATGTTAGTAATATAAGTTAAAGATAATAGAGGAATAATTCAGTGAGTGGAGTGGAAAAGCTACTCAAAGAGAACTGATCACCTTATACAGCAAAACTGGGTAAGTCATCTCTGCAACTTTTGGAGGGCAAAGTAATTGTTTTAAAAATTGCAATTTTAGTCTACAAACTTTTATCCATCCCAATTACAGAAGCAGTATTTTTTTATTCATTCATCTAATTAAAACATATTTCTACAGATGTCTTCTTTAGAAGTATGAACCTTGGTTTCTTTGTTGCAATGGTTTTAATAAAAGGTAAGAGCAGAAGTCAATAGTCCGAATGTGAAAAATAATGCATAGTTTTCCCTAAAGCAATGACACCTTTTCCTTTTAAGTGAGAACATCACTTTAGTCTATCCAAGGCCAGCACTAATCTTTGTTTAGCTGGTGTCATGTTGGAGAATCATTGCTTGGATCAGATTTTGTATTTTGGGAGTTCTCTGTCTTCGTGGATTATAAACAAAGATCACAACTTACTTATACAACACAATGTTAGCTGCCAGGAAACGTTTTTGTCTGACCCTTTTCCTTGAACATTCAACCATAGTTTGGTATTATAAAACAATTAACAAAGAGAAGACAAAGCAGATTTATAAAACAATGTAACATTTTCTATAACATAGACAAAGCAGTTGAGCTTAAGATTTTGTATAACTGCTATTAAAAAATACAGAATTTCAAAATTTCAGGCGTTGATGCTATTGGGGTTAAAGGTTATGCAATTATTATTCAAATACACATAGATTTTAATACATTTATGTTTATAATTTTAACTTACTGTATTTTGTACAAATTAATCCCATATTTCATTAAATTTGTTCATACAAAGTCTACATCTATGTGCAATCCGCACATAGGTGGTAAATGCAATCAGGCCCACAATCCATTGAACAAATGGAGTCATATATTTATTTTTCCAATGCTCCAATATTAGTCTTTTGGTTATAATAAGGGCATGGAGAATCCATTTACATTGTCCAATTGTCAGATTCCAAGACTAGGTATGTAAGTCAAAAGAATATTATCATCTGAAATTTTTAGCTTTTCCCATACAATCACATTTACATTGTCCAGTATTTTCTCCAAAAACTTGTTAAATATGGGGTTTTTTTTCAGATTCTAAGATACCTGAGATACTAGAGCAACTTGTTAAATCCTTTAAAACTAAAAAAAAAAACCCCTATTAGTTTCTATAGATATTTGTTAACCATAAATCAATTTGATATATAGATGCTAAGAAATGGCTGGAAGAAAAAAAATATAAGTTTTTAATTTGCCTAGACAATGGGAGAGTGTTTTCAACTTCTATATCAACATGTAATGTAATGGATGGAAGTATGATTTATACAACAAAAGGTATTTAGAATTTACTGGACTCCATTACATCCCTATAGAAAAGGATTGTCTAGGACAGCATTTTGTTGGAGATGTAATAAGGATAATGCTTCTTTTAAATAATTAATTGTATAAGAATAAAATAAATACTGGAAAGATCAAATCATTGTAGAATTAAAATTAAAGAACTATTTACAGAGGCAGATTAAATACAGTTCAGAGTCAGGGAGCAAAGGCTGCTGAAAATAAAGCAGAAGTAAGGAATAAAAAGATGCAAGGCATTGTGACGACAGTGGTCCCAGTGACATGAATTCTCAGATTCCTTTCATTTGTTAGGGTTCCAGTCTATCACCAATTCTAATCCTCTCTCTTTGTCTCTTGCTCCACTCTAGTATTTTCCAAAGAATCAATAGTTACTTGTTTTTTCTTGGAGGAACACTATTTCCCTTTTGCAGTTCTCTAAAGCTCCAAAGTCAGGGAATCATTAAATGGAAGGCTTGAGGAGACACCATTTTGTACAGATCTTAATTTGTCTTGAGATGTAGCACATTTGACCTCAACCGATCCAACCAATTCTGTTCATACCGATAGTGTTTGTCCGTTATATTCCCCACGGTTTTAGTCCATCATAAACACATTTGATGACAATTACTAACACAACAAGTCAATGTAATGGAAACGGCTGATTTATGCTCCCGTACAAATGCTTAAAAGTGGTTTATATAGTCCTCGACTTATGACCACAATTGAGCCCAAAATTTCTGTTGCTAAGTGAAACATTTCTTAAGTGAGCTTCGCCCCAGACTTTCTTGCCACAATTGTTAAGTCAATCATTTCACTTCTTAAGTTAGTAACACGGTTGTTAAGTGAATCTGGTTTCCCCATTGACTTTGCTTGTCAGAAAAAAAGTCTCAAAAAGTGATTACATTAACTTAGGACACTGCAACTGTCATGAATATGAGTCAGGTGCCAAGCATCCAAATTCGATCATGTGACCATGGGGATGCTACAACAGTCGTAACTATGAAAAACGGTCATTAGTCACTTTTTTCAGTGCTGTTGTAACTTCAAATGGTCATTAAATGAACTGTTGTGAGTCAAGGACTAGCTCTATGTCACAAAGGAAAAATGAAAATGTACAACATTACAATCCTACTAAGGAACCTCTGCTCATCATATTAACTCTTTGAAATAAATATTTTCTTAGGATGGGCATTCCTTTGCTTTGGGGCAAGGATGGGAAGATCTTCTTCCCCATCTTTAATATTTCTATGATAATAAAGGGGAAAAAATCTGGGGATGGAGGGGGTGAATAACATTTCTACAATTTCTATAGCGTGGTTGGGCAGAAATTTCAAAAATGTCAATGGTGGAAGGAAAAAAGATGCTCGTTATTCTACAGAAAGGGCCCTAATTCCATATTACATCTTACATTGTAGTCGTCCAATGTTTTATAGCTTTCAGGAAATGCTCAAGACCCGTTTATCTAAGTCAAGGAAAGAAATAATATTGAATGTGCGGCAAAGGCAGCAATATCGTTCTACTCTATCTGCTTCAGTTCTCTTAAAAACGGTCAGTCTATAAACCCAAAGTTTATATGCAAATTACCCATGTGGGAAAGGGATCTTCTGCAAAGGTCCGTAGCCTTGCTGAGTGACCTAGTGCTTTATTTTTAAACGTCCACTGATGTCAATACTTTCTGTCCTGTGACCATGTTACCCACCATTATTCCAGGGTGAGATCAGTCTTTTTCTTTGCTCAGGCTGTCTGCCAGTTTCTTAACACCTGCCTTGAAAGTGACAGCTCTATGGGTGTCCTCATAAATTACAAATCATGTGCCCCTGTCCTGATGCCTTGGGACAGGCACAAAGTTAGAAAATGTCCTGTAACTTTAGAACTGTGGCTTCTGGATGGGACAGCTGAGAAGAAAACAGAGAGACAAATCAGCAGGGGGCCAACTAAGTATCCTCCACACAGCCAGCTTGGGATGAGCGGACAGTTGGTAACACAAACTGGAAACTAAGTGTATGATGTATGTATATATAGACTGTTATAGTGTTGTAAAATACAGCCTTCTTCTCCATAATTCACACTGGAACTATAAGAAAGCATCCTCAAGACCCCAAGAGTGGAATAATATAAGGAATTAAATCTTTGAGGAGGGGTTGTTATCATTATACAGGCAGTCCTCGACTTATAGCAATTCGTTTAGTGAATGTTTACAGTTACAATGGCACTGAAAAAAGTGACTGATGAACAATTTTCACACTTACGACCTTTGCAGCATCCCCATGGTCATTCAGATGCTTGGCAGCTGATTCATAATTATGACCATTGCTGTGTCCCAAGGTTCTGTGATCCCCTTTTGCAACCTTCTCACAAGCAAAGTCGATGGAGAAAACAGATTCACTTAACACCTGAGTTACTAACTTATCAATGTCAGTGATTCACTTAACAACTGTGGCAAGAAAGGCTGAGGCAAAACTCACTTAACAAATGTTTCACTTAACAACAGAAATTTTGGGCTCAATTGGTGTCATAAGTCAAGGTCTACCGTAGTAGCATTGCTGATGATCCTTGGAGTCCAGACATACAATATAGTTCAATTTTCTTGAAATGGGTTGATAAGTGACAAGAGGGCTAGATCAGTCTTCTCTATCCTTGTGCCCTCCAGATCTAAATCTAAACTCCCATAATTCCCAGGCAGAATGACAAAAGGCTATGCAGGGGCAGTAGGGACTTCCTGCTAGGGGATTAAAGGGATGTCAGAGACAGTAGCCTTTTTAGACTATGAGCCTGGACACAGATTATCAAGCAGAATATTTGTAAACCATTGGATAGGCATGCTACAATTAACCAAAGGCAGCATGTGTCAGCTGTGAACAAATTGTGCCAGATTAATCTCATATCCTTCTCCGATAGAGTTACTAGTTTAGTAGATTGTGGGAAGCCATAGACGTGTATCTGGACTGCAGCCAAGTCTTCAATAGAGTGTTTCCTAATACTCTCCTTCACAAAATGGAGCAGTATGGGTTAGATGACACCACTGTTAGCTAGACAAGGGATCCCCAACCCCCAGTCCATGGACTGGCACTCATCTGTGGCATGCCAGCAACTGGGCCATGCAAACAAGTGAAGCCCCATCTGCAGTATGCAGGCAGCATGCAAAACCACACCCCCTCCAGTCCCTGATGTCCCAAAAGGTTGGGGGTGGGGCTCACAATTGGCTGAATAACTGCACCTGAAGACCACTCATTAGTGGCTCTATTACGTCTTGGAGTGAAGTATCATACAAAAACGTCACACTTGCTGTCTTGGGCCCTTTGCCGCTCAACCTTTTTATCAATGATTTGGAAGGAGGAGTTGAGGGGATACTTATGAAGCCTAAAAATGACACAAAATGGCTAGGAATGCTTAATACTTTAGATGAAAGACAGAAAATTCAGGAAGTCCTCAACAGGAATTTAGCAGGACAACATGTAAAGTGTATGTATAACATTGAGGAAATTTGGTTTGATAATAGTGAACCAGATTTGGGTGTCCTTGTCAAGCACAAGCCAGTAATTGATGCAGCCACTAAAAAGGCAAATGGTATCATGGGGTATACTTAGAAAAACATAGGGTCGTAAGTAATTATTCTACTCTACTCTGTCCTAGTCATGCCCCACTTGGAGTATTGTGTCCAATTTCACCACTGTTTAAATAGGACAATGGAAAATTGTGGCATATTTGGAGGAGGATTTCTAAGATGGTGAAGAGTCTGAAAACCAACCTTATGAAGAATAGTTTAAAAAATCTACATATGTTCAGTAGTCTTGAAATATCTGGATAATTGTCATACAGAAAAGAAAGTGAACTCACTCTCTATTTGTCATAAAGCACGGTCATAATTAATGGGTTAAAACTACAGTGAAGCAGGTTCAGGGACACTAGACTTCAGAAAGAATTTCTTAATTTGAATTTCTTAATCACACAAAGTTCTTTCAACAGAAGCTGGATGGTCATCTTTCAGATGTTCTAATGCAGTGGCCCCCAACCTTTTGGGCACCAGGGACCGGTTCCGTGGAGAGAGGTTTTTCCGCGTACTGGAGGGGGCCTGTTTTTGTGTGCTGCCTGCATCCTGCGGATGGGGCTTCGCTTGTTTGCATGGCCCAGTTTCAGACATGCTGTGGCCCGGTGCCAGTCCACGGACCGGGGGTTAGGGACCCCTGTTCTAATGGATATTACATAATGCTGGGAGATTGAACCAAAATCCCAGCTCTGTGATTCTACAATTCTATGAATATGTTATGGACATTTTCTCTGTGGTCTTTAGAAGTCAAAACTAACTGTCAGCCCTACAAGATCAGACCAAAAATCAACTCCACAGGAAAACTGAGATTACTTTTATTGAGTGTGGCTATAATAACAGAATCATGCAGGTCCAATTGTGCTATGTCTCCTTTCCTTTTTATAGCCATGTAATTAGTAAGGTGTCTGTCTGAGCCACTTATTCATACTTCTTGCTTGTTTTGAACTTAAGCCATGGTTTTCTCCACTTCACTTTCAGAACGGATCTGGGCTTTTTCTGTCAAGGTTATCTTCCTCACTCTCTACAATAATGCAGAAAAGATTGCCCCAAATTGACAAAGGTTGCCTATCACTGGATTAGTATTTGTGTGAATCAGACATTGCATCTTGTTTAAAAAAAAACCCTCATAATTAAATAACCTATGGGTTAGGAGTGAATCCCCCACTTCATAATTAACAAAAACATTCTGATGGGCACCTAAGAACATATATTTTTAATTATACTAAAAAAAATACATATAAAACCACTATCCAAGATCATAGCCTATAAAGGCTTTTTTTGGCATAGTCCCAGTGAAACTTACTTCTGGGTTAATTGGTTTACCACTGCATTTAAAACTATAACGATTGTATATTTTGCCATATTTTTAGGTTACTATTTTCATACATCTGGGTGGCCAAGAATATGATAAATTTGACCTTGTAGAAGAATGGCTTTAGAATCTCATTACTGGAAGTAAAATACAGAAACAAACTGACTAAATCCATATGGAAATTAATAAAACAGTAGTCTTCCTTAATCTCTATTTCATAATATTTGCATTTCTTTGTAGTTACATTAATGTATTACATTTCCCCATTTCAAAACATTCTTATTTCATTACATATGAACAAAATGCCCCTTTTTCTCAAAAGCATGAAAGATAAGACTACAGGTCTACTCAGTAGGAAGAAGAAGGAAGTTTAAGACAAAGAAATATGTATTAACATTAATATTGGTTGAATTTAATCTGGTTTTAATAGTGCCAAAATCTCAGTATTTTATAATAACTTAATACATTGAAAACTATGAAAAAATATAATTAGTTGCTTCTATTTAAAAACTGAACTACTTCAATAAGAATGTTACAAATGATTTGTCCTGTGGAAAATGGCAGTTAGTACTGGATTTGGAACAAGAAACCTATAATATTTAGTTGTTGCATCATGATACTCCAAGTAGGGCCCAATATTCAAGCTCAGGTTACTCTAGTTTTAATAATTTAATGTGAGAATCCACAATGTGTTTGTGTGTCTTTGTCATATTTATATTCATATCTTGCAGAATATTAATATCCACTTTTATAACAAGGGGCCCATAATTGAACACTTCTATAAATTGCCCAAGCATCAATTTAATATAAAACTAACATTCATATACTCAAGTATATGCTATATTCAAATAGGTCAATAGCAAATCTGTGAAATGGTTGGACTGAAAGATAGCAATTCCTAAAATCACTCAGCAAGCTTCTGTGGCTAACTACCATAAAACGTAGAGGTCTCCCCAATTCTAACGAGGTGTAGTATTTAATGTAAAAGAAATGATTTTTTTAAATTAAAAATAGCACCAGGGAGTATTCATACTGATTATAAAAAGTGATGATATTGGCCATGAAAAGCAACCCAAAATTTCTTGAATTAACACCTTTATTAAGCCAACTAAAAATATTATTATAAGAGAGTGCCTTATTTCTGAATGAAAAAAGAAAACCTCAATTTTTTTCATACACAATTTTTGGAAACTTTTTTCTCTTAAAATGTTCTAGGAAAAATATTTTATAATAGAAATTTATCTCTACATTTCAAAAATATGCCAAATAGTACAATTTTATATATTAAACACTTTATTAGCAGTATTTAAATTGTTATGATAGGAACACTTAAATCAAAAGGAGGAATTATTACGAGGGGGAAAAAACCCACAGTATTGTATCTTTCAATTGACTTCCAGCTTCCAAATTTCTAGGAACCAGGGCTGTATCGCAAAATCTTCTTGGATTTAAATCTCCATCTAATGTGGAATACTATTCGTTACTTTATGAAGAATTATTTCAGGTGGCTATAATGCTCTCATTTTTACTGTAACAAGAAAATTATTGCATGTTTGGTAAGCTTTGCATTTTTCAGAACCCAGATGAAGATACAATGGTAGAACATCAAAGCAACAAGTAGCTATCATAGGCTACATAAATTAATTCACGTTAGAGGAGTATAGATAGCTCTGGAACTTCATGACACTGGATCCTTTTATCCCAGTCTCCTAGATCTTTTTTTGAACACAATGAAAGATGGGGAGGAGAGACTACATATTGTGTATTTAGTAAAGACATGGAATGGCATAAAAATAAGTGATCCGCTATAAGTGTAATGTTTTTATAGCTTATTTTTTAAAGGAACTGTTCCCAGTCAGCCTCTTTGAACAGAAAGGAATATACGGAAAAGCTCACTCTGGTAGCTATGTTAGTAGTAACTATCCAGCATTGTTTTTAACTGGTTAGTATGGCCCTATGAATGGTAATGCAAACATTTCACTGAACTGCATTTAAATCAGCTTAGTCACATTCATGTCAGTCAGTTAGAATGATGCAAAGGGCCATGTGGATGAAACTATTCTTCTTTGCTTTGTTTCCCCTTCTTTTTCCTTTTAATTGAGATTTCTGGAAAGTAAAGCTTAAGAGCACTGAGTGGAACCAATACCTTCCCTTGGAGATCTTTTGGAGCTTATATTTCAGAACTCTGTCTGTCCCCATTAGTTCCACTTGCTGGAGTTTTTGATGAATTACCCGTTAAAATGTTACACTGGACGTTCTTCAGTGTTGCTGGTGCACAAGCTCACCTCATATGCATGGAAACTACTTTCAGCTTTTATCAAAAGAATCAACTTTTAGTCATTTATATAGGCTTTGTGTGAAGGACAAGCAATACAGGGATTGGGACCATGTGTTTAGCTCCCTTTGAAGTGAATGTGCTCAGTTACTCTCAAAGTGGTTACTTACATAACTAAAATGAGACCATATATACATGAAAGAGATCAAGGGGTTCATAATCATCAGGAATTTGCAAAAATGCAGAAAGGGAGGAACCCCCCCCCCCCCATTTTTTATTACTTGATGTGTATTTTGGCATGTTGGTCATTAATAAGAGAAGAAAAATACAAATTTATTAAAATCTAGAGCACCACAATCTTAAAATGTATGTGACCAACAATTGTTAAACAAAAAGAAAATAGTTAGATTGGCTAGAATATGTATATGTCTTAAATCATAACTTCATTTTCGAAGTAGCATTGTTCAGTCTCAAAGAGAAGAAAAGCAATTGGAAGGCAATATGGGACATTTAAGATGGCCCTTAAGAATTGTACCTGAAATTGATTAAATCTTTAAAAACTATCGTAATCCAGATTTGGTAATTATATATAAATTGCTTTGATAATTTAATATTAACATCTGGTAAACAGCTGGGGCAAGCTTCCATTCTTGATAATAGAAAAAAAATGGAGCAAACCAGAGAAGGTGCCTTAAACTTTCTATCATACAAAGCTGCTACATGAAAATCACTAATCATTGATAAATAAAACTCTTGGATCATTAAAGCTTTTAACCAGGTCCATCTGCTATTTGTAATCCTCCCCCCCCCTCAAAACTTTGATTACCTAATTCTGAAGAGCATTTTCTTTACAATGTCTTTCAGAAAACTGTCTTCATTCAAGACTTTCATAAATAAAATAAATACTCTATCAAGACTTTATCTTGAGCTTGGCTTAAGAAACCGAGTCAAAGCTGCCCATAGATCCATAAATGCTGTGTGTTATTTTTTCTTCTGAAGGACTGGTAGATTTTTTTTTTCCTGGCAATGATCTGATTGCATTTGTCATTATAAAGGAGAAATCGTTAAAGTGTTAAATCTAAAAAGTTAATGGACCAGTTGTTGATCTACAAGAATAGTGTTCCGTTTTACATTATCTGTGATGACTCACAGTTCATTTTCAGTTCTAATAGAGGTATTGATATTCACCAGTAAAGAGCTATGCAAAACCTGTGAAACTACTGTGGCTTGGGACCACACTGAATCTGGAATGCCTCTTCCTGAATAGTATAAATTAATTGTATCCTAAAGTCATCCCTTCCATGTTGAAGCATGATTACCTGGGAGTCTTTCTTCTCCATGAAAGCCTCTGGAGAAAGGTCCTCTCTAATTAGGCACACCTAGAACCCATTTTGTACTCTTTTGGACAGCAGGCGAGAACATTTTTATTCTCACGGATCATTGGATATATTGGTCTGTTTGCATTTTCAATGCATGACAGCTTAGTACCACTGTCCAACCACCAGCATTTTTGCATAGAATCTAGTATGAGAAGAAATCATTTCTACAACTCTTGGCTTTGCAACCAAGATCAGACAGCATCAAGGACCCCACAGTTCATCCCTGAGCTACAAATATTCTCTTCTATTGGCACTTGGCTTTCGACTGCCCCATTTTGTTATGGACAATTTTAAAGGCCTGGTGAGTTAAGCTGAACATTCCCAAGATTCCACACAGCATAACAGCAATGCTTTAGAGAGTTTCTGCAGCTTGTTATGAGGGATGCCATGCATGATTTCTGCAGGGTATATTTTCATTTAACCCAGTGGCTTGGCACACTTAGTCAATAAATAGAAGCCTAGGTAAAAAAGAGAGGGATTTTTTTGCTCATGCTCAGAATGGTGAAAACAAGCTCATGCTCAGAATGGTGAAAACAATTGATTAATTAATACCATGGAGACCTGCCATCTTGTTAAAAGATAAGACAACAAGAAGCAGGCCTCAATGTTGGCTCTCTCTTCTGCCATGACTAAGTGCTCAGGATTGGTTTATGTTGAAACATGTGGAGTATGTGAATGATGAAGATCCCCTTTTATGTTTACATTTATGCGTTTTCCCTCCCCCTCTGGCTGTTTCTGATGAGAGGCACATTAGTGAAGCTGTCTATAATCCAATCTCATTGACAGAAGTGCCCTTGGAACCCACTCAGGCCTGGTCCAAGGGTCCAGTCGATGCAGCAGAGCCTGCCGTATATGCCCAGATAGTATTTTAAGTACTGGTAAATATTGCCACTAAAAATAAGCATGAATGCACTTCAGCCATCATAACACTGATATCTGAATGAAAGAGTTAGTTTATGACACGTGACATGTTCAATTAGTTATTTGGATCCCTTCAGCACCTTATTTAAATATTATAAACCATTAGAGATTCTATTACATAATTTTAAAATAAGAGTGGGCAGTTTTGTAGAAGCAGGAGACTGAAATTGTTTATTGTTTTGTTTTTCTGGGATTGGGGGTGGGAGGGAGATTGCACTTGTGTCATGAAGTTTTGTAAGCTGGAAGGGATGGGTTTTTAAAAAAAGGGTATGGGATTTAAAGTTCTTTTTTCTTTTTTTCCAATTTTTAATTGCAGAAAGATTCCATGTCTACTGCTTTGGTTTTCTTGTTAATGTCAAATGCAGAGCCTATTATTTACATTTTTGTTCTTTGCTGTTGACTTTCAGTGACCAACTTATAAAAGCCGTGAAGAAGTTGCCCGTATTCCATGTACTTTAAAAGAATTTCCCTTGTAAATTTTCACACCCTTTGTGACCACTTCTTAAATCTACTTCACTTCTTATTTTTAGTAAGCATTTCTTTATTCAACCTATCCAATCTTTTGATGTGACCTGCATCAAAACTTTGAATCATATCAGTACATTTCTGTTCCTTTGTGAAGTTTAAGACAATCTTCCAAACACAAGAACATGTCTTGAAATTGTTTTAAAAAGATATTGTTAGGGTCATTAGTGTCTATGTTGTTCAAAGGTGGGAAGGGGTGGGCTGTTTAAGTGCTATGAATCTTAGGATTTCCTGGCTGTTCTGAAGACTCAGTTATAGAAAGAAAAAGTTCCCCATCTGAAAGGGAATGAGATGTTTTAGTTCTTCTGAAAGCTTCACAAGAATGTGTACAGCACTTACCAGAATAAAAAATAGGCCAATGTCAAGTTGTGCTACTCAGATTTAAATGTTTAATCCCATTAATAGGTATGAGACTACACTGGCTGAAATCCAAGTTCTTCCACATAACATTGGGCTGTGAGTGCAGGAAATTCATACTTGTTCAGTGGTGACTACCTAGGCATTTAGTCATAGGAAAGGCATACTCATGTTTAGAAGTCCCCAGAGTTTTTCAAAATATTTGGCACTTATCTGGTATTACTGGGGCCATGTCATAGAAAGCTTCTTCACTAATCGTTTTTCATAGAAGAAATGGTTCACAGGGAAAACAAAATAAAATAACACTACATAAAGGTGGGTAGAGGAAGTGCAGAGCCATTAAACTATGATAATGTGTGGTTTGATGAAGAGAAACCATTAATACAGTAAGAAGGTAGTTTATTTATTTTTAATGAGCTTCTTATGGCTCTCTCATGTAAACATGTAAAGCCATGTATCAGGAGCATAAGATCAAAATATCCGTTTTTGATTACAATGCAAGAAGGATACTGAGGAACTGGAAAGATTGCAGAGAAGAGCATCAGAGATAATGAGGGGCCTTTAGGTTAAATCCTATGAGGTATAGTTTGTAGAAAACGTGCATATTTAGCCTAAAGAAAATAAGGTTTAGGAGAGTCATGATAGTAGTCTTCCAATGCTTAAAGGGCTATTTCAGGGAAGAAGATATGGATTTATTCTCCATAGTGCCTAAGGTATGATAAGAACAAATTGTGAAAGCATTACTGAAAGATATACAAATGTAAAATACATAAGAAGGAATTCAGTGAAATATCTAGATGACAAACTGCTTTGTAGAAAATGTTCAATAGTAATTGTCAATAGATAAATTAGTTGTATATATCCCACTGAAACCGGACAATGTAGATTAGGTATATAATGATCATGATTATTTATGTATCATGTGGATATCAACCTTTAAATCATACTGTAATTAAGGGATAACTATTAGTCTTCTAGAGAGACATTTAACAAATTTGGATGGACTCTTAGACTAAAATAACAGCAAATAGAAAACAAGGAAAATAACAAGATTAACTTCAACAGAATAAAGTTAATCAAAGATTTAAAAGGAACAGCAAAAGTATATTTTCTGGGAGTCTTCCTTAGTGATTTGATCCTCAATGTGATATTCATTAATGTAACTCTGCACAACACCAGAGCTGATGACAAAATCATTTTATTTATAGAAATCGTCAAGAACTGTGATCTTGATTTTTGGGCCTTAATTCAAAGATACTAGTAAGGGTTCTATAGACATGCAACAAGCTACTCCTGCCAGTTATTAAGCTATTCTTTCCTAAACAAGAAAGGAAATTTAGGATTAACAGTAGCAGATGGACTTTGTGTATATTTGCAAAGTATGGATTTTTCTTCACAACGTAATTCCTTCGCCGCACCCCCCCCCCCTGTTTTTTTTTACATCTGCAGCTGCTTCACAAATACTTGCCATGGGGGACTTGCAAAAGTATTCAAGTTCATAGTAAAATGCAACAGTATTTTAATGTTTGATTCCCTACTCAAAAAGAATCTCTAGTGACTAGTTCACTTTTTGCCTATGACTTCATCTGGTGCTCTTTTACCTTCTTTCCCTCATGGTATACTCTTATTTTCCTCCCTGACGTACACCTTGTTTCCAAGTTTGGTCACTATGAGAGAGCTGTCACTTGGAGACATCGTGGGAAATTGATGGCAGACAGGGAAGGGCAAAAAGACAGGACAGATGGCTCTGTCACCACCACCGGCTGGATGGTATGAAAGAAGTTCTGTCTTTGCAAATGCCACTCTTTTCCATAGACTCCCCCTCTCTAGTCCAATTGCCTCATCGACAGCTGTCTATTTTTAAAAGCACTTGCTTTATTTTGTTTATTTTAAGCCGAGTTAAAAAAGCAGTTTTTAAGCTGGCCAGGGATCTCTTTACTAGACCCATTCCTTATGTGTAGAGATTGAACAGAATTTAGGCTAAACGGCAACTTCCAGGACACCAAATTTCTATCCTTGATCGTCCACATTTCAAACATGTTTCTCTCTATTGGGTTCAGTTTTTTTCTGTATGCCTTTCTTGCAAGTGGAATGAGCCCAATTCCCATATAGAAAGAACCTTTATTTTCACTAATATATCACAGATTTAAGCTCACTTATCAGTTGAGTTTTCATCAGAAACAGCAAGAATAATTAATGTTTATTTGTGTTTAATAATGAAATTGCATGTCATAAATGTGTGTTTAATATTAAAACTGTGTGTACAATGAGGAAAGTTCCTATATCTTCTCAAATCATACTGAGCATGCATACAATTCCATAATTTGTTCAGTACATGCTTGGATTAATCAATTAAAAAAAACAATGAAAATGAACCTTCAATAAATCAAACGATAGTTAACATATTTAACAATGTTTAATGATATTTGTACCAGTACTTTTTAGGAGGGAAAAGACATCTGCAACAGAAAAGTATTTTCTTAAAAGAAGCATTCTACACTGTGTAAAACAAATAATGGGATGCCTCTTCTAAGATATTTCATTTTTAGAGACAAAAAAACGTTTCTCTTTAGAACATTTTTTAATTAACAAATATTTTAAATAGAGTTGATTATTTGGTAGTTCATGAAATAGCAGTGTAATCCTGTGTCTATTTTCAAAAGTATATCATTTTTCAATGAGGCTTCTTCCTAAGTACAGGTAGTGCTTGACTTACAACCACAATTGCGCCCAAAATTTCTGTTGTTAATTGAGACATTTGTTAGCAAGTTTTGCCTCATTTTAAAATCTTTCTTGCCACAGATGTTAAATGGATCACTGCAGTTAATAAGTTAGTAACACAGTTGTTAAGTGAATCGGGCTTTCCCATTGATTTTGCCTGTCAGAAGGCTGCAAAAAATGATCAGATGACCTTGGGACACAGCAGCCAACATAAATATGAATCAGTTGCCAAGCATCTGAATTTTGATCACGTGATCACATGGACCAAAGGTCGCAAGTGTGAAAAATAGTCATAAGTCACTTTTTTTCAGTGCCGTTGTAACATTGAACAGTCAGTAGATGAACTGTTGCAAGTCAAGGGCTACCTGTAAGTACATAATATATAGAATTGCAGGCTAGTGCTCATAGAATCAATCCCTAAGATTTCTTTCAACTTGTGAGAGGTCTGTTAAGAACTGGAGGCGAGTGTCAGGCCATTTGGAAGTCTTCCTCAATAATTTGTGGAAATGAATTATTAGTTTCTGATTGCTATATACTTTCCCACTGAGGATAAATGAGGTTTAACAAGAACTGAGTAAAACTCCTTTGAGAGAAAAAAAACCCAGAATGTAATAATTTTGGAGGAAATGTCTCCCAGTTCTGAGATTCTAGGATGAGTCTTGCATTATTTGAATTCTTACTGATGCCCCCTCATGTGGTCCTGGTCAGCTACAACTGTGAGAGAAACCTAGCTGCAGAGAGAAAGATGCTTCTTAAAATTTGCCATAATTCTCAGCAGCATTGCGAATCCTCACGGAGAAAATGGTGAGCCAGATTAAGATGCTTGGTTCTTTGATTAATTTCTGGTCATCCTCCAGATTCAAACAGCTGAACTCTAAAGACAAGACAGTAGCAGCACTTCAGTAAAACAAATGGAAGGGAGTGACAGCGTCTCTATTCTTTTAACAGTGATACATCTGCTTTCATTTTTGCAGCCAAAAGCCCAGTGCTAAGTGCCAGTTGTAAAGCAGAAGCAATGTAGCCTATTGCATGAATTAAGCTGTGTGAAATCACACATGTTCAGTTTATGTTCACAAAGCAGGTGGGAAGGCATTAAAGGGCAGTAGCGGGCTTGTCTTTTGCCACAGGGTAGAATCGAAAGACGCCAACAAATCATGTGGAGGCATCTGATTATCTAAAAGAATTAAAATATTATTTGCATGGCTCCCTGCGCCGAAGGCAATTGCTGCTTCCTTTAGTTTATGAGTCTTGGATTAAACAACACTGATAGCATACCTATCACCTGAAGGATTTTCTGTAAACACGCAGGGTGATCCAAATGACTGCCCCGTTAATCTTTCTAAAATAGTTTGAGCATTGGCATTCCCAGCTGATGTGTATATTGGAACATTTGAAGCAAGCAAAAGAATAACTATACTAGCCTCTCACAATGAAAGTCTCCTGTTGTACCTTGGAGAAATCACATTCATTGTAGCAACAGCTTTAATGGTTCAAAATAAATACCAGTCTATGGAAACCTATTCTGCCCTTATACATTTTGTTACGTGCTGTAGTTACTGCAGACCTCTTCGTTGCTCCTGGAAATCCAATTTTCCATACTGCCCCAGAGCAAAGTATTCTTACAAAGCCACAGTTCGGTGCCAAAATATTAAAGAATGCAAATGCTAAACAATCCACCTATGTGCATATTGATTACTGTACTTATCTGGAATAACGCTGTGCTATTTTTCCATCCCAAAGTGATATTCAAGATTGCTTTACAAAGTAGTAGTGATATGAATGGTCACTGCAACAGATAAAACTAGTATCATTGTATTAAAATACCAGCTAGAAACAAATCCTTAGGTGAGCCATGGTTATTGCTTAGCTCTAGATTGGAAAAGTGAAGGCTAATCTGGTTCCTGTTTGTTAATTTTTAGAGATGATGATGATGATCGTTGTCGTCATTACCACCATCCTGCGTTTCTTCCTAGAGGGCACTCAAGACATCCCATAATTTAAAAAGGCTACTATTTGCCACTCATTAATTAAACTTGTGTTTTAATATTATTCATACTGTATTTAAGTTTTCCCTGTTTTTATAAAGTATATATATATTAATCATTTTTTCCATTTTCTTACTATAGATTCTGGTGCCCCTATTTGGGTTGCCAAAAAAAGAGCCATGGTGGCACAGTGGTTAGAATGCAGTGTTAACCAGCTCAAAGGTCAGCCTTCCATCCTTCCAAGTTCGGTAAAATGAGGACCCAAATTGTTGGGGGCAATAGGCTGACTCTGTAAACTGCTTAGAGAGGGCTGTAAAGCACTACAAAGCTGTATATAAGTCTAAGTGCTAGTGCTAAGTGGAATTTGTATCGGCAATTTTGATATTAAATAACATCACGGGAGACACTATTATATTTTCTCAGTGTACCAAGTGCATTCTATTATGGAGGGACTTAAACATAAAATCACTCAATTGCATCTCCCACTAGCAGAAAATACAGTATCTCTCCACCAACTTTCTAAACTTCTATCTTAGTCCTAAATGAGACTAAGTTTTGCTTTATCAGCAGCTATTAAAATAGCTTTGTTGTATATTGAAGAGTTTCATGAAAATATACTTTTGAAAAATAATTTACTAGTTTTAAGCACATATTTTTATCAAATAGAAAATGCAAAGAAAAAGGGAGAGTAGATTTCTTATACATTATTTTAAGCATCAGCGGGGAAAATGGGAAGAGAACCCAAAGCCATTGTAAGATATTTCTTTTGATCCTATGAATTTATAGGAAAAAGCTATGTGATGTTTGATTTTTTTAAAACACAAATGGATGAGTTAGATAAATAGATAAGCAGATAGCAACCATTGGAAGTTACAACCTATCTGGAAAAGGGGATTTATGATCCGGATCTGAGATTCTGATACTCATGCTCCCTCCCCCATCTCTGCAGTCAATTATTAGTCTTTGGGCGCTTGGCAAAACTGGGCCTTATTTACAGCCATTTGCAGTGTCCCACAGTCACATGACCACATTTTATGAGAGTTTTGCTAAAAAACAGTGCTTCTGGTTTTCAGGAAAACCATGCCATAGAAACCAATGGGTTCGGTTAATGACCGTGGTGTTTGCTAAAAGACTGCTGCATCCATTTATGACCATGTTCACTTAACGACTACTGCAAAAAAAAAAACATTGTAAAATAGGATCGGTCACATGACTGACTTATTTTACCACAATTGCAAGATCATAATGGGCAGGCTCCATTAAGGTCATAGCTTGAGTGCTCCCTGTAACATATGGATTAAGAACATTAAAATGATAAAACTCCAGAACCAACATTTAATGAATTGTCAGCTAATTAACCATTGTTTTATTATTTTTATATTTTAGCATTAAATTACTAAACAGGAAAAGTGTGGGGGGGAATGATGTAGAGCAGGGGTGTCACACTCACATCATCATGGCGGCGTCACATGACATATTGGGACTTTTTTCCCCTTTGCTAAACTGGCATGGGTGTGGCCAGAGCGTGACGCATCCAACCCGCCGGCCGGGAGTTTGACAGCCCTGATATAGAGGAATTAGTTTTCCATACAAAAATCCTTGACAATGAAAGCCTATGGAAATTCCATTAAAGGATGGTTGTATATGGTGAGCATTAGTACTGAGAACTCAAATCAATTGCACCACACGCAATTAGATCTCACCAGTATAAAGTACACTCATCAGGATATCCTCATATACATTCAGATATACACAAGCATACAACTTAATGAAGTTGTATGCGTTTTAAATATTGTACAAATAATTGCATGCAGTGTACTTATTGGATATCGCTAGTAATAAACATTATTAATTTAAATAAATGTTTACAGTGTAAATAATATTTATTTTATTTTTATTTAATTATATTTATTATAAATAATTACTTTGTTATTGTTTAGAAGGAAGAGCAATATATGAATAAACATTTTGGGGTCACTTAAACTTTTAAAATCTCCATGTAAATCATAGAGTGCCACATTGCCCAGAAGATAAGTCTGTCTGATAAGGTTGTTGTTCTCACCACATTCGTATTTCAACTTTGGCTATGTGCCTGCTTTCTGTTATTACTACTGAGATACGTGAATTTATTGCTAGCGGCTCTTTTCTCTCTTTGAATCAGCAGAACTTCTGTATTATCTTCACCTGCTGTTTATGAGCAATGGAAACACATTGGGAGAGATATATTCCTTTGATATTATAGCAGAGGTTCTACAGCTGCCTTGTTGTAAAGCTAATGCTTGGCTGTGATCTCTGCTACTTGCTTTCAAAGCTGTGGCCATCGCATTAGCCAACACCCAGGACCAGTAATAAGAAACATTAATAATGCCAGCCAAAAAGGATACATGAGTAGCTGCCATATATAGATGACATTTGTCTCTAACATACAGTCAAAGATGCATAGCCATGTCAAGCTAGATGAGGTCATTTGCTTCCCACAAGGGCTCCGATGTAGGGGAAGGAGACCGGGACAATGGAGATGTCTGCGTGTGTTCATTTTAAATAAGAAGCTGAAGAAGAAGAAATTAACGTGGCAAATAGTCAAAGTTCTAAAGACACGGGCATCTACACAGATGATGGGGAAATGGCTGCTTTGTGGTCATTCATCTCAATTTAAGGAATTGACATTATCAAATAATTCTGAGAAATATTACAATTCAGAACAGATAGCATATTCCCAATCAATAACTTGGGCTTGTTAGAGATCAGTGAACTTCTGTTGTAAAGATGAATGTAGCTGCAAGCTTGAAGGTCAGACATTATTCCCTAATTTTACCGGTACTGCTCATTACCATTTATGCTGTATACATTGTCTGAATGGCTTCTGCAATTATGCCATCATCAAGAATTGAGCTTCTGATATTTACCTATTAAAATGCTAAGGCACTGTCAAAACATTCTTAAAACTTGCCTAAGCAAAAGTTCTATTTCACGTTTTTCCCCAAAGCAGGATGGAATATTGAACAATATGCCATCCATAGAGTAACTGTGCCACAAAACCCTGTTTTCAACACTTCTTTACATTCCGATGACTTTCTGTCACAAGAGACAGAATGGAGGATGAGGTTATGTAGCAAAAGCTTTGGAAACCTCATCAAATATTTCCTCCCAACAAAATTACCTTCTCATTCCTTGTCCAAGAATGAGCACTGTCAAGTATTTTGACCTGATAGTGTTTGCCTGCCTGCCTGCCTGCCTAGGGGAATGTTCAGAAAGCAATATGTTAATCAACTGAAAAGTTTAATGCATCTATTTTAATCCATTAAAAAAAGGCAAGAAACACTGGGTAATTTGCTATTTTGCTACTGAATTTGGAAGCTTTGAAAATGAAGCTGGGTGTGAATGTGAATGCAGATTATCAAACCCAGATATACAGAGTTTATAGAAATTCACAGAATTTCTTTTCCATTTCTTTCCAGGAGTACTAAGATATGATTTCCTCATGAATTCCATTTAATCTCCTAAAGTTATGATAAACTGATTATTTTCTATCATAATCAGTTTTCTTCAGTATGAAAAGTATACACCTATTTAGTACTATAGCACTTAAACATAGATAGTACTTTACAGCACTCTCTAAGTAGTTTACAGAATCAGCATATTGCCCCCAACCATCTGGGTCCTCCTTTTACCGACCTCAGAAGAATGGAAGAATGGGTCAACCTCAAGCCCCGTCACGATCAAACTCCAAGCTGTGGGCAGAGTTTGCCTGCAATATTGCATTCTAACCATTGCGCTACCAACAACTTTATTTATATACTTATGTTCTATTTCCTCTAGAAGCTCAAGACAATAGACAATATTCCCTCCTCCAATTTTTCCCCACAGCAATTGCTTTGTAAATTATTTTGAACTCAATGACTGATCCAAAGTCATTACTGAATTTCCATGGCTGAAGCAGGACATGAACCTGTGTTTCCCCAATCCTAGTCTAACATCTTAACCACCACACAAGACTTACAGGTGTGATGTATAATATATAATGAATATACCAAAAAGGTGACAAGTATTAATTCAATATTAAATTAATACATGCTGTTGCTTATAAGACAGTAATTCATATTTTGGCATTGTTGGGGAATACAACTTCCAAAATTCCCATCCCACATGGACTGCCATTCTGGCTGGAATTTTTGGAAGTTGTAATCTCAATACATCTAGAAGTTATCAAAAATAGGAAATCTTGTGTAGCTAATCTTCACTGATATACTGTGAGAATTAAAGGATTCCAAATAGCCTTTCCTTCTCCTAAGAAAACCCTGAGAGCTGTCTTTGTCAGAATGCCTAAAGATCTCAAGTGAGGCATTCTGAGCATACCAAGGATTCTTCAAACCCTCATTAATTAGACAGATATGAAGTTAATCTATGTTCATAGCATAGATGCAGTGATATCTGCAGGATCTTATTACTTTCATTAAAATTATGGAAACAGTATCATAGTACAAGCTCTACCTCTTTTGGATGTTTATGTGATATTGTGCACACACAGAGAGAAAGAGTTGGGTTTGTGTTGTTGTGTAGCGACACTGATTTCATCAGTCTGACCTCGCTTGCTCTGTCCGTACTACCGCATATGCGATATGACTTTCCTGGAAATCATGATTGGTTCTGGATCCACAACACTATCTAAGAGTTTTAATTTTGAATTCTTCTAATATATTTCTGAAAAGAAGAGAAATCATAAGGAGATGACAGAAATGTTAATTTCCATCATGTCTTCTTTACAATGCAGTCACAGTCACATCCTATAGATCTTAATTGTACAATGGTTTAAGTTATGAAGGATCTCACAGCTCAGACAAAAAAAAAATGCCTTGCGCAGAAATAGTCTCGTTTTCAAGATCTGCATAACATTATGCTGAGAATTAAATGTGACCTCAAGTTCACAGGTTTCCCCTCTCTACACTGAAAATTAGAGGAACCAGTAGCCTGACTTACCATGTCTGCTTCCCCAATTCTCATTATTTGGTCACCAGAATAGTAACACTAAACCCAAAACAGAAGGATGACCAGATAGATCTCTTTTATACTACTGTTTCATCTGAGTTAATGCAGAACCTACTGTATATGTAGTGCTGACATTTGGTCTTAGAATGCTTAAATCTTTTTTTTGTCTTGTCTTGTCTTGTCTTTTTTTGATCTTCCTTTTGCTGGAGATGGGTCTCTGATATCACGGCTTCAACTGCCTAATTTTAACCTCTTAACATGGTTTGCTAAACTATCAAGATCTAGATCCAAGCCAGAAATAGGAGGCAATGGGAGGATCATGTGCTTGACAAGGAGCCAGGCTGCCTGCCAAAACACATTGGAGAGGGATGGAATTTCTTGCCCCTGTGAAAATGCAGTGCTAAATCTTCCTCTGTCTCTTCTCCTCTTTATACACAAGTGGATCTCTCTAGTGCCCTGAACTGTCATCTGAAACTAACAAGGAGGATGTTTCCATAGGAAGATGAGCTTCAGAACTTACCCAGCCCTGTGAAAACGTGTAACACCATTTCTGCAACGGTTAGCAAAAATATTTCAATGCAATTCACCATGCTATGTTATTTCACAAATAACTTCAAAAAAATGCAAGGAATGGATCCTAAACATTCCTTGACATCCTCAAGTGTCTGAAGAAGGTATGTGTTCATACCATGAGCGATCTTTTTGGTCCACAGTTTCATGGGTGTGATTTATTTTATGTCTCTGTTTGCACCAGTACTCAACCTACTTGATCGTTCTGGACCTTTATATGAATAAGCTATTTCAAGGTCTAAATGTTACATGTTTCTTTTCATCTGGAAGCTGCTATTAATCCATCAACTTAACCTTTCACCTTTCAGAGTTGAATCCCGAATCTGTATCAAATTCCTGCTACAGCTACAGAGCCAATGGATTTCTGTGCTCCC
Organism: Oxyrhabdium leporinum; assembly: GCA_032468155.1. NCBI lineage: Eukaryota > Metazoa > Chordata > Lepidosauria > Squamata > Cyclocoridae > Oxyrhabdium > Oxyrhabdium leporinum. Next base: position 146,414 of record JANHFL010002104.1, on the reverse strand, counting down.
TTCAGGAGAAGAAGCTAGTCTGCACCCATAAACCTTGACAGGTATGGAACTTTATATAAATTAGCCATTAAATCAAATGTTGATTTATCATGGTCATCATTACTTTATCAAATCATAACAATTTAGCAGCCCCTGATCAATGATTAGCTGCTACTATCATGCTCACAGAAGTCTATACTCATAGAACTCTATCAATTCATTCTGGATTCTAATATTGTGCATTTAGATGTCTCCATCATAAAACACAGTAGTTCACTATTGACTTGCACTTTAGCTGAAACAATGTATTTGGTATCCCAAAGGTGCTTTTTTCAAGAGGCGATTGGACTTTCTGGTTTTTCTTTGAAGACGTTTTGCTCCTCATCCAAGAAGCTTCTTCAGCTCTATATTTGGTGTATTGATATTTGGTATGATTCTCTCTACAAGGCTTGACAGCTATGTATTACCATTTTCAGATATATCAAACAAATTCACCAACAGGACTGGCTTAATATCCCAACCCAAGTGTCCAGGGAAACAAGTTTAATGTCTTACACAAGACCAGAAGACTTGGAGCTATCCAGATCTCTGGGGGAAGTGCTGATCTGTATGCTTATATGTGCAGATATCAACATATATGTTCAGATGCTGTGATATAGAAGACTTCTAAGTCTGGCAAGAGGACATTTCCTAATGGACCTGGAGCCTGGCAGCCTTGCTGGTTCTGGTGAGACCTATGATACCAAACTGGAGTTTTAATGCCCAATTCTTTTCCTTTCCTCTTCCATATTTCAGACTGCCACATACCATGTGGCTAGCTTTCACTGTGCACATTATTTAACACTAATCTGGGAAAGTCTCAAGTTTGGGATTGCTGTACACAGAAAAAGAGCTGGTAGTTTCAGGAGAAAACATAGCTCCTCTTGAAATTATACTGCATGTGGTGCAGGAAAGACTGTATTTTTTGTTGTTGTTCCAATGGGGGCTGCTGGGCAGAAAAAGAATATGCATCAAAGTTCCAATGAGGAAAAATAGGATCCTTTTAGTATTGATTGGGACTGCACATGTGGTCACACACAAGATAACACTCTTTACCCCACCCCCTGGCACAAAAGGGACAAAGAGAAAGCAGCAAATATGAGTTTCAGCAATGACTTCAGCCTTGCTTCCTGTGACAGTAATCTATGCTTCTTGTTGAAAGAAATGTGAAAGCTTGCTACTGCGCTGCAGGAATGTGTGGACTGTGTAGTGTTTGTATGGAACTGGAAGGCGAGAAACTGAAGTATGGCTTGGCAAGAGCATGCTAGAAAAGCTGGAAGACTGAAAGACATGCGTGTGTCTTTACACACTCAGGGGTCAGAGATTAACAAAGATCAGGAAGAGGAGGAAGATTTATCCACCACCATCACCATGACCAAAGGTTCCTAAAACCGGGTGTTTGATCATTCTAAAGCAGAACTGCATGGCTTTGGATTCAACAGTATCCTCATCATTATCATCAATCAATTCTAATTTTGTTCCCTGGGCAAAATCTTACAAAGGGTTATAAAATACAGTGAAAATATTCAAATAATCAAGAGCAGTGTTTAAAATGCCAGAGACATTAAGGTTTAAACACAATGCAATTAACAACTTATAAATGTTCTACACTTTTCAATTGTTTTAACTAATGCTTAATCTATCCAGATAATTTTAGTTATTAACATGACAATAATTATTCCATCCATCCAAAATTTGGGTTGAATCAGCATCATTTTATTCAGCTCCTCCTGGACTTAGCTTCAAGCAAGAGACTCTAATTTTGCTTTTAAAACTAAGTCCAAAGCAAGTTGTAAAATTAGCCTATAATAGCTTGCTTTGCAGGACCAATAAGCTCAACTGAGCATTTACAGTAGCATACCATTCTTCGTCTAACTCAGGAGTGTCAAGCTCACATCGTCACAGCGGCATCACGTGATGTATTGGGACTTTTTTCTCCTTTGCTAAACCAGGCGGGGGCAGGGCCAGCACGTGACACATCCGGCCCGTGGGCCGTGAGTTTGACACCCCTGGTCTAACTGATCCAAAAATCTTGCAATAACAAATGCATGGTGTGCCAGAAACTATGTCAACTCATTACAAGATAAAGTATATGATAGGACACTAACTTCCAGTGGCTTATCAGCCTCCATATCTATCCTTCACATGATCTGATTTTTGTGTGCTCTCTATAATTTTTCTTTAATTACTGAAACGTTTCAGCAATTCAGGAAAAATTCAAATACTATTAAGTTAGATAGATAGTAATAGATGTATTCAGAGTTTCAGTATTTTGATCCACAAATCCATGTAAAATGTTTGAACCTGCCTACAGACGTGATGTAGAAGAGCACTGATTACTGCTGATATGGTTTTCTGCTATCTAGCTTCTTGCAACCCAAAGGAATTGGAAGCTTTAAAACAAATAGAGGCACATTCAGCATAAGTGGCAGAGATTCCTAAATGAACAGAGAACTATTTGATGGTGAAGAAACTATAATGGGTCACCACTATATCCATGTGCTGCCATCTGGTGGAGTTTTTCCAAGTGCCTTTAGATCCTAGTTGGCTTGGCCTACAAAGTAAACTGACGGAGTCTTCAAAATAACATTTGATCTTTCTACCAAGGATTTCAAGAACAAAATTATCTTACATCTGCTGGGCCTTGGATGCCATCACTTCTCAGTTTTATTTATGGATATGTTCAGAATATTACATAGACCCTTTTATTTTTTGCCAGATTAATTTCTCTTGTGGTAACTTGAGAATACAAGAAATGCTCTTAATAACAGATAAACAATTTCAAGGAATCTGGCTTATCTTGGGTCTGCCTAATACTTGTTGCATTTGCTCTTATCCTTTAGCAAAGAGGTTGATTGGCTGTGTCCAAGAAATAGTAGGTGCCTCTTTAGAAAGGGAGTAATTGAAGTAAAATTGAAAAAGTCAGAATGAACTCCTAAATGAACTTCAGAATCATTGATGACATCATTTGGATGTGATTGTTATACCTTAGATGCTGAGTTTAAAGATTCCTGATGCAAAAGGAAGTAATGTTTGCTTTTGAGCCACAGATTCCTAATATCAGAGAGAGCTAATGCATTTAATGTCCTGCCTGTGAGATCCACAACATATGATGCTTTCCTTCATTACATCAATGGAAAACCAATAGTAGATGTGCCATGAGGTTTTTCCTATCGCCTGCAGCCTTTCTTCTTTAAAAGGGCATCATGATATATAGCCAAACAGAGCAAGGACCAAAAGATCCAGTTGGAATATTTGCACTGTGCTACCATAAAATGATTCAGGTTAGACAAAAACAATAAGAATCCCACTTAAGGGCATTTCATTTGGTGTCTCTGCGTGCATTGCTCTGCTTCATTTACCCCCTGCCTTTCCCTAGTGAAGAATGTCTTCAATCACTAGTTTCACGTGTACCACAAGGCAGATTATGACATATCCCCAAGAATGTATATGTGAAGGCGCTACCAACTGGAAACTTCTTCCTCTAAAGAAAACTGCTTGAAGAAAGTTTTTCTCCTCCAGGCTGATCCAGGTCTCTGTTCCTGGGTTAGGAATCAGTGGGCGGCAGCAGCAGAATAGGAGATGCATTCAATGAAGAATAATTAATAAATCTGAACATGGGCTCTTTGCGATGGGGAATAAGGAATGAGGTGAAAATAGCTTACAAAGAGTACACTAACTGAACACCTAGCTCAGGGTAAACATTAAAAAAAATGCATTGTCAGTATTTAAGTAAGAACTGACAGCAATTAGAGAGAACTCCAGATATAGAGAATTGGAAGGACAAAGTAAGTGACATAAAGCAGATACGTGTTTCTATTTCTCAGCCTAAAATCACCCATAAATAAGCCACCACCCATTTTCAGGCATGTTAATATTGGTGCAGTAAGGTGTGTGTCAATGAAGATTATTCCGTGTGTGACTGATGAAACTAAGTACTGTTCTGTAAAGTATTCCATGTGTTATTTCTATTGCAAAAATGTTGTCAGCTGTTGTACAAATCTTACCTAACTCTGACAGTGTTTTCTTTCTTGAGAAGTAGTACCGCCCTTGTCAATGTTCTTTCATAGCCTCCAAAGAAGTATTCTGTTGTCATCCACATAATGGTCTCAGTTCACAATAAAGAAAAATCATTAGCCTAATCATTCCAAAAAAATGGACCTGGAAATACTGTAAAAACTGCTGGTTGCTAAAGAATAGCTGGCAACTCATAAGCCCATCGCTGCTTACAACTCTCTCCACTGCCTGTTTAAACACCCATTGCAAAATAATGCTAAGCATCCTAGTCATTCCCATGACTTTCACAATGGTCCGTAAGTACATAGCGATGGTGGGACATGCTTTGTTTAGCACCATTTATTGCTCTGGATGCTTCAATTATAATATCTAATGCTTCTCTGCTTTCCTGACTCTCTCCAGTCAAGCTCAACTTCTGATGAGTTCATGGACACTACCATGCAGTGCCCCCGGCAACAATATGGAAGTAATTTGTTAAAGTATTTTTTTTAAACCCCTCATCCAGCTACAGCCCAGGAGTTTTCTGGTGGTCTCCCAACCAAGGACTAACAAAGAAGCCTGTCCCTATATATAGCTAGTTGAAATAGCTAAATCACAATGGCAGGGTTTTCCAGGTTTTTTCCTACTTCTCAGAGGCAAAACCGGTAATGACACTAACTATGCCGCTCAGGAACAGAAGTAAATAGGTTAAAGACTTTCATGGATAGAGGGATGGAGGGATGGGGTGGATGCATGGTCTCTTTCTCCTCCTGCTTGGGATGGCAGGGAATTTACTGCTCTATTTTTTTAATTAAACAACAGCAGTTCTCTTTAGTGTATTTGTTTAAAAATAATCCCATAAACTCGATAGAAACTACAGCCCTATAAACATGCATAAAGTGGCCGCGAAGACTAATTGACCACACACTTGTTTCCACTGCAGATGTTTGAGGTCAAATATTTTAATGCTTGTTGGTATCTTAATCCTTAAAATTCCCTAGCAGAAGTTAAATATCTACCCCTACTAAGGCTGTTTTGTGTCTGTATCATCAGCCACTAACAGGATTCCCTTAGCATAGGAGGAAATCCTGGATGTTTTAGAAATGACATACTTGGTTTACATTGCATTCTGTCAACACAGTTAATGCGGCTACAGGACAGAAGAACATGGCCAGGATAATATTGCATTCTGGCAATCTGTGTCTATGAGGAATGCAATCTCTATGTCATCTGGTAAGGCTTCTCTGTTTTGTGCAAAGTTCCAAATGGCACCTCTTTATTTATTTAAGGTCTTTAGGTCAAAACCAACACCGTAATTGTGCCAAGAAACGACTTGGAAGCCAATGCAAATATTGGTAACACGCTCTTGGAAATTCAACCAAGAGGCAAATTACCAGCTTGTGCACTTAGCAAATAGCCAAGCAGTCAACAAGAATGTCTCCACCCAGAGTAATCTAACTTGAATCTCATCCACCAAATTCAGCTTTTAGAAAGGGACACAAAAGCTTGTGAAACAGAGAAGCATGTGTGTTGTTAAAAAAGTATTTACATTTTTAAAAGAACAGCAAGTCCAATTAAAAAGGTTGCTGTCTGAATGAAGAAAACTACAAACGGATTTCATATGCTGATGTGTGGGTCATTAAAATTATGCAGTCAATAAGAGGTACCTCTATGCCGTGATGATAAACTGATTTGGAAGTAAATTCTGTGAATTGATTCTAGTTCAAAATGTGTCATTACAATGTAAAATAAGTAGACTTGTGATCAAGTTGAAACAACTAGACATTTCTTTAACACCTTTTTAGGGTCCTATTCAACTCTATATAATTTGATTAAATGTAAATATGTATTCCTGGATTCTGAACTTCACATGCATCTGAAACATTTTAATGACAATTAGGAATGTTTTCCTGCTTCAGCTTGTGTACCTTGCTGAAGTTTGCAAGTCATGCTAGCACTATTTCAAATGTCATCACACTGCCTTCCAGCTCATTTGGGAGAAGTGACTCTACAAGGCCAGCTGCCAGGAAATCTTTGGCCAAATACATAGGTGGACACATTCTTCTTTCAAATTCCTAGCTAGAAAACAACCAGTGGCAACTACTTCCTACTTCCTGATGTCAGCAACCAAATATATTCAAGCAAGGAGAAAGAAAACACAATCAATGATTATGGCCATTCGCCAGAAATAGCAGCCATTATAAATTATTATATAATTATATAAATGTAAATGTAAAGCCATTATATAAATGTAAAGCCATTATATAAATGTAAAAAATAAAAATAAATAAATAAATAAGGTACCTCCATAACAGATATTAAGCTAAGGTATTGCATCAGTTACCACCTCTTATTTTGTTTAATGGAGAAAGGGTCTCTGCAATAGGTGAGATATGATGCTCATAGGGACAGGAGAGGAAAATCTTTCACCAGCAACCAAATCCTATTCCTAAATGGAGAATCCAGCTAGGGTGAGTTGAGGATCAGAAGTGCCACCTCTTGTCAAATGCTGGAGTTTGGCAGCTGCTCCCTGACTTTGCTCCAGAATGCTGGTTTTACATTCATCTAGGTTGATTCCTAACACTGAATTTCCAATATCTGAAAACTAGATATGGACACAAGATTCTTCATTGTATTGCCTAATCTTACCAAATGATGTGCCCATCACTAGATCTTTGTATGGCCATCTTTACGTTGAGTCAAAATGTGGTCACCACTTGTACTTGCTCATGATTTGAATGGCACAACAGTTTCATAGTGGATGTCAATATTGACTCTTTTCTTTCATTTGACGGGAAACATTTGCTTAGGTTCTTAATAGAAAGCACGAGCCTTTGTTTGAGACAGCGGTTATTCCTTTTTCCCACCTATTGCCTGTCATAATCTATCCCTCGCAGTAAAGGTAAAGACATTCACAAGTTAAGATGAACTTCTAGGATTATATGAGTAGAAAACTCAGCCCATGTCCTTTTCTTGGCAACATTATGAAAGTGGTTTGTTTGTATTTCTTTCTTCCAAGATGTTTGCTCAACTTTCCAGTCTAGTCTACAGTCCTGAAATTCTTGAGGGATCTCACATCCAAGGTCATTTCCCCACCAAAGACTTATAACATCTTCATTCCATCACTCAGTTATTGCTGTATTGAAGTGATAGAATGCCTGTCCTTACTGCTCTTATTCTGGCACAACAATGATTGGATGATTCTAGAATACCCTGGGGGTGCTAGTGGGGAAAGAAGTATTAACCAGGTCGAAGTCAGCTTAGCGTCCAAACTGAGACAAGATCGACCAGGTGCTGCTATGCACTTAGATGCCTCTCTGAATACAGTAAGGACATGCTATTCTGCATATACAGGAGCGAGAGCTGGGGAGGAAGGAAGGGAGAGAGGGAGGGAGGGAGAGGAAGGGATAGAGAAAGAGAAAGAGAAAGAGAAAGAGAAATGAGATGAATGACTTATTATGAATTCATTTTATTTTTTGCATTGATTCTGGTGTGAAATTAATTTGATCAATTCTGTCTGGTTTGTTTAGAACTGGTGTGCGGTAGATACCCTTATCCTGGGCCAGCCTCCCCTCTCTGTCCCAAGTTGCAAAGTGAACATGTTCTATACATAACTGTATGCATTCTTGTTAATTTCATTTCCACAAGGCTATTTTTTTTGTTCTTAATTAGTATTGCTGCTATAACTCATTGGCTTTAAAATGCCAAGGAACTGAGACCATGGAAAGCCATGCAAATCACTAGTATTCCAGATAGATGAATATGGAAATGAAAGAAAAGAAAGTATTTAGTGTTGGGTTTATTGTGCATATACATATCTATACATCACACATATATATGTTTAAATAACAGATTTTGAAATAGATAAACTAACATCAGTATAATTTATCAGCATTAGCATATTACAATAATGTTAGTTCATGATTTCATAATTTCCTATGATTTTGATGGAACAAAAAGAATCATATTAGTTTGTTAGAAAATGAAAAAAAACAACCTAAATGTCACAAAAGATGTGTAACTTTCAGGTTCTCCATTTCAATAGGAGAAGAAATATAAGAAGCAGAGGATAAGAGCAAAAAATAGTAGAAACTTCCAAAGTTAGGTCCCTTTTGGATTCCATTTACTAAATTAGCATCTTAAATGCAATTCTTCTGCGGGCCACGAACTACAGTTAATGACCAGTTCCGTTTGTACTATGCGCAGATCCACAAAATAAGCTTCACATTGTACAAACCAAGGTTATGTGATTATCTTATGGTATTGAGTGTATAGAACCGCAACACCCCAGTTAGGGGAACAAAGCCAATCTATTAGCTAACCAGAACTAGGAGGGGATCCATGCCATACAACTGATAAAAAGAGGATAGGGGGGTTCTATCTTCAATCCCTTTCCAACCTCAATGCATTTTCAATCTGAATCTATCAAGGCATCCAGAAAAATTGTGCTCCTGGTATGGAATTAAGAAGAGGATCAGTCAACCCCGAGCGTTCGGGCTATATATCTGCTGATTCACCCCAGGTCTCTCACTGCATTTCCAGATTTTGGACCTTTCTCAGGTGTTCGCGAATTGGAGGACCAGGGATGCAACCAATCAGTCCTCGACGAAGCCTCCAGGAGACGACGACGACGCTGTTCTTCTACAGGGAAGGAGGAGAAATTCAGCACCGCCGGCCAGTTCCCCACTCGCAGCAGCCCAAAGCAGCGCAACACGAGTGGCCGCGGCGCACTAGGGCGTCCGGGGCGCGCACGCACGCGGCTTCCCCATTGGTCCCGCGGGCTGGCCGGTCTCCGCCTCCGCTTGACGCCGGCCCTGCCGTTTAAATGCCTCCCGACGGGCGCCCGCCGCGCCTTTGGGTCCTGAACTGGTGGGCTCTTGCGGGCGCGTCGAAGGAGGGAGAGCAAAGCACGCCTTTTCCCAAGGCGGCTTCATCTTTTCCTAGTGGCCGAGGGGCTCGGCTGCTTCCCGGGCAGCCCCATGAAGAAGCCGCCCCTTGGCTTGGCCTCCTAACCCGCTTTGCGGCGCCAGCCCCAGCCGCCTTTCGCCATGAGCTGTCTGGATGTTATGTACCAAGTCTACGGTCCTCCTCAGCCTTACTTCGCAGCAGCTTACAGTCCTTACCACCAGGTAGGTCGCTGGACGGACGCTTCCCTCCAAAGGGCAAGGTTGCGTGCGGGAGACTGGCCTCGTACTGGTCCTATTCGCCTCAGGGTTTATTCGCGCTGCCGGCCAATAGCTTCCTCTGTCCCGGAATGGATGAGTGCGGGGGGTGGGAGGGTACAGTAGTCACCCCTTTTAAAATGCTCGGACTACAATGGGGCTGGTAGCCTTGGCGAAGGATTGCGTTTCTCCCAGATCTTTGTGTGGATTCAGTCGGGTTCCCTTGCGTAGGATCGACTCTGGCTTGGCGCGCAACTTCCTCCAGCGGACAACTCCGAGGGCAAATCTTAAACGGACTGTTGGAAAGGCCTGCCAAATCGCTGTAAACCTTCTGGACGCCCGCGGAATCGGAGCAGATTCACCGCCCTGGCCGCCACGATTGGTAGCGGCGGAATTAGAGATTCCTATCTTGCAATGATCGTTTAGCTTTCAACTTAGAAAGGTGTATTCAGAGCGCTCGCTCGGATAGCGAAAGCAGCTAAGCAACTCGGAGCCCGGTGCCATCCGAAATTCATCTACGTCAATTATGATTTAAGCAATTGTGGATTTTGTCCGCAAAAGCTTCTGTCACGGCAAACATTTACGGGCCCTTCATTATTTTAAGATAGCTCCGTGAAGACCTTTAGCCATATACATAGAAGAAAGTAATGGTATCGTATCGGGCCTTAGTACCGGGATCTCACCTGCCAGCCCATCTTTCTGAACTCGAGATATTCTGCATACGTGTTGGGCATTTTTTTCCTGGGTTTCTAAAACCCGGCTAACCTGCTTTGCAGATTTTCGATACCCCCGCCCGCGGCGTTAGGTTTTCTCCACTATGAAAACCTTTTTCTCATACTGCGTAACCCATTGTGAGAAAGAGTGGATACGAAATGGAACTGGTTCTTGCGTCTTCATTTAGACCCCGCGGTTTCTGGCCATGCAGACGTCCCTATACTGTCCGCATTCGTGATAGGATGCGACTGACTATAAATCGCTAGTTGGATACTCTTTAGGATCTTTTGTTAAAAACAAGGGAACTCCTGTTTTTAAATCGTTTGAACAACCTTTAATCCATGTGATTAGAACAAGATTGTGTACCTAATGAGCCTCTTTAGACAGGGTGTGTTTTTTATAGTTTAGAATAAATTCGTCCTGAGAAGCCCTAATATTGTTATTGTTTACAGTGACAGACAAATACTGTTAAATTCTAAACCTGAATAGTCTTAAAAGAGGATTTAGAAGAAAATTGCACCTTTTTAGGTTCCCCTCCTCTCCTTTTGTTCAGAAATGAAGTGCCTAAGTGAACTAAGAAATGGGGCTGTTTCTAAGCTGTCTGAAGTCGCAAACATCAAGGACGAGACGCTTCCCAAGAAATCATTTAAAATAAATCTGGTTTAAATCTTGAGAAAACAAATCAATTTTCTCCATAAAATGAAGAAACGTGAAGGCAGCGTGTTCATTTGCTTGGTCCCTCACCCTCCACAATAATCTTAAATTTCTCTCCGCTGCCTTACTTTATATAAATAGCAACAAAATTACCCATTGCCATTATTCTATTTTGAAGAATACTTAACTGGTAAACTCAGAACAAAGGGTCTTCACCGAGAAGATGCTCCATTTTCGTTACCTGCTACCTTGTGGAATTCCAGCGGATTTTGCATTGGTATATTGTCAGTGGCTGCTTTGAAAACCAGGTGTTTTAGAATTCTGGGGCACGGACATGATGACATGAAGGGCTGTAACCTGCAGTGCATTTTCAGAATAAAAGAAGTAGATATGTGCTTGAAATAACTGAACATTGGAATGGAAGGATTCTGGAAGGGAAAGGTCTTAAGACTGAACAATTTATCAGCTTGTAATACGGTAATGTGTTTTCCCCCTTTCTGGGTAGCGGTGGATCAGACGATCGTCCCATATTTTTCTTATCAGAAAATGGGAAAGGGAGGGCATGGGAATGTACTGGCCATCACAGTTGGTAGCCATTGGTAGTCGCTTCCCCCGTGACTGGGAATCCTTCCAGTTGCTCTTTCACTAGAAGAATACTTTCGAGAGGAAAGCATTGTTGACGTAGAAATTGGTCGAGCCTTGTTTGTTCGCTGACAAAGTCCCATTTGAAAGCGTTTCTCCGATTTAGTTTTCCAGGCACTTAACACTGCATCCGAATCCAAATTATTGGCTTCGGCCTTCCCAAAAGCAGCAGCTGCAAGCAGCTAAACCGCGGGAAAGCCAAAGCGGAAAATGTTTAGCCCACTTTCGAGAGAGCGCTCTTTCTTTTTCAAAACCTCGTAGATATAATCTGTTCCTTTCCGAAATATCTTTCTCCCCTCTATTCGCCAGAGAAATGCGTTTCTCTTTTCACCCCCCAAATCTATTTTGAAACGACAAGTCTCTTGTCTTTTTCATTTCACTGTCTCTCATTGTAACCAACAAGGTTTTTCTGCTTGGGCTAAATATGGGAAGAGTCCCGTGACTTTAGGACGTCCACCTCGTGAAACGCCCCCTCAAAATGCTCGTGATTCCTAATGCCTAATTTTTCCCCAAAAAGAAATTAAACTAGGACCCTGCAGGCATTTGCTCTGAAGAGAGGGCAGCCTTCCGCCCTAGACACAGCGGTCAATTTGAACTCTGCTCCGTGGTCCTTGAGAATATGTACATTTGAGACAGAAGTCAAAGGCTCTTCAAGATCTATTCTTGGTCGCTCATTACGGTAATATTGAATCTAATGAATCCTATAAAAGTCGACAATCACGGTCTTTCCCGGAGGTTCAGGGTTCCCCGATTTCCAGAGGCTGAAACTTATTAGATCCGGGCAGGAAAAACAAGTCTTGTGGCACTGAAGCCGAAGGCACAAAGTATGGCTTAAATCGCAATCAGGTTCAACGATCTGTTTAAGAGTAGTTTTCCCTTGCTTATAGTATTTAATGTGCGATTTTTCTTGGATATCCCTAAGCTTTTCGCGTATTCTGGGCGTTTAATCTGCTAACTCTCTCAACGAGAAAATAAACTTGATTTAGAATGGGAAATTCTTCGCTGCCTTTGGTGGTTTGGAATTGTTAGGCAGTGATACACGGTCGCCTTCCTTCTGCAGATGCTCAAGTGGATGGCCTTTTCGATCGAGCCATTCCCGGGCCAGTTCTCCTCGTCCATGCAGCTCCGCGCAGCCTTCTCGGCTCCGGCCGGCTCCGGCACACGGCCCTTCGGCCCGTTTGAGGCCGCGACGTTTTTCAAAGGTTCTGCTGGCGCCTGCCCGCCCGAGAAGGGAGCGCAAGCCGCGCGGGCTGACCAAAGATCCCGGGACCACATCGGGTTTTCCTTCCTCCGACATTTCCACAGCGAAGGCGGACGGAGGAACGCTCCTTGGGGAAGTGAACAGGAGGGCAGAAACACCCTCGCGGCCAGTGAAACCGAAGCCGAGCAGCCGAAGCTGCGGGGCCTTTCCATCCGGGCTTCGGAAAAAGGCAGCGGGCACGTCCTGGCCAGCTTTGTCCTTGCGAGTCGAGTTGTCCCCTCCTGGGCTAATATCTGTTCCAAATGCCTCCGTCGAAGGAGACTTTCCAGGCAAAGACGTCGCGAACGAAGCCGGCACCTTGAAAACCGACCGACGGCTGATTGCGGTCTTTCTCTCTAACTCTTTGCTTTCTAAATGGGCTAGACTACCACTCCCATAAGCCACGCTCCGCGCGGGGAGGAGTCGTTGGAATTGCTAAGGACGCCCAAGCGGCTCTGCCTCGCACCTCAGGCGCTCTCTATTTCTCCAAACGTGACTTGCGTCCCTTGCGTGGGACTCGTGGCAGCGGGAAGCCCCGCGCGCCTTTCTGACAACTCCTTTCCTCGAAGGCGGCGTGTGGTGAGGGGAGCCGCTCAGTCGGCCGGCTGATCGGCGCGGCAGAGCCGAGCCCTTTCCTAGCTGGTTTTCCCGCGTTTTCGCGGCTACAAGGTGTACTACCCTAATCACCGCGTTGGAGACTCTCGCCCAGGTCTCCAACCGGCCACCAAGTTCGCGGGATGGCGACTACGCCAGTTGGCCAACTGCTTCGTCTCTAATGCTTTCTCGGGTAGCTTCACCCGAGCCAGGTTGCGCCGATAAATTGCGCCCTTATTGGCTGGAGGCGATTAGATGAGCCGCAGCACGCGAGGAAAAAAAAAAAGAATAGCTCGGGGAGGGCGGGGGGGGGAAACTGCTGTCTCTCCGGGCTCCCCCCTCCCCTCCGGCACGCAAGCGTGTTGTGAGATTGAAAATGAGAGCAGACCGCCTTGTAAACCGCCTCGGGCTCCCAGCGGAAAGACAGGAGGGAAGGGCAAGCGTACTCCGTCGCTTCGAGACGCCCCCGCCCCCCCCCGCCCCTCCCTGGGCAGGAAATGCTTGAGGCGGGAGGAGGGGAGGGCAGCGGGGATCCCTGACCCTGACCGCTTTGCCTCTCCTTCACAGAAATTAGCCTTTTACTCGAAGATGCAGGAAGCCGCCGAGAGCGCCAGCACCAGCGGCAGCAGCAGCAGCAGCAGCTCCTCCTTCTCCAACCACGCCGCCCCGGCCAGCATCAAAGAGGAGGAGTGCAGCCCGGAGAAAGAGCGCCCCCCCGAGGCCGAGTACATCAACGCCAGGTGTGTCTTGTTCACCTACTTCCAAGGGGACATCAGCGCCGTGGTGGACGAGCACTTCAGCCGAGCCCTCAGCCAGCCCAGCAGCTACTCGCCCAGTAGCGCGGGCCTCAAGGCCGTCGCAAGGAGCTCCGCCGCTTGGAGAGGTGAGCTCGGTAGTCTTCTTCGTCTCTGGCCTCCTTCGGGCTCGCTTTGCCTCGGGGAGTCTCCTGTCATTTGAGGCTCAAAAAGATGCAACTCCGCACAGCTTGGGTCAAGCAGTGGTGAACCTGTGGCCTTCCGGTGCCTTAAGTTACAACTCTCAAGAGTTATAACGTGATAGTTAGAGTCTGGAAACTGTTGCCTGCCCCGATGTCGATGGTTCCTTTTGGTATTGGGAAAGCCACGGACGGGTGTATTTCTCAGCTTTCCGGGTTCTGGGAGATTGCAGTTGTGTGGAGATTTTAAAAACTAAGAAACCAAGTGCTCTTGTTGTTCATGGATGGGTAGTAGTTGTACTATGCAAGCTTGGAATACTTTAAGAGAAGGAGAATATTCCTATGAACATGTTCGCTAGCAAATAAATGAGTTTTCTTTGGACGCATTATTTCATAGAATTCTGACCAGGGCTGACCCTAATGTTAGTCAGAGTGAGAAAGTCCTCCCCAAAAAGTCTACCTTGCTTTTGGATGTAACTGATATTGTCTCATCGTTAGCACTGAAGAAAAGTTTTGCTATTCTTGAGGACAAAAATGCAGGGGAGACGCCTTGCGTCACCTGACAGCAGCTGCTGAAGAAATGAGGACAAGCAGGGTACAATTTATATCTTGGGGATAAGTCTTTGCAATTCCCTCACTTCGGCAGGTATCCCAGTGTCATTGCAATCATGTTTAGAAACTTCCATGCTCAAACTAACAAACTAAGGTGGGGAACTATGATAATTAAGATTATTTTAAAATATAGATTGCTTTAAAGTACAGTATGCAAAGGAGAGCGGAACTGATGGTCTGTGGGTTGCTATAATATACTTTAGTTACTAGAAAAATATCTAAAGGCAACCAAGTTTGTGAGACTTACTTCATTCTAACAGAATGGCCAATCTTAGTCTGACACAAGATGATGTAAGAATAAAAGAATTTGAACCCAGAAATATGTTTTGAATGCAGAACTGAAAGAAATATATATAAGTAAAAGGTTGGCTCTAGTATATTTCATTCCCCAGGTAATTTCTAGAGAGGGAAAGAGAGAGGTATATCTCCAGTCTGTGCGATAGAACTGGTAAAGATGTTTGTGTAAGCAAGAGAATTCTTTACTCTCAACTTTACCTACTGCCTGCTTCTGTTTGTGGCCAGGGTGGATGGTTGGAGGGCAGACCAGTGATATTTCTGGATAAAGATTTATGGTTTGATCTGTCCAGCAGCCTCATCCATGTAAAAACTTGCTTTGGAAAAAGAGAACAGAAAACAACCTGTCTTCACTTTGCCAGACATGAGAAAGGTTCCTGTGACTTTGCTCAATCTCCCCAGCCCTTCCCTCCAAATTATTAGCACTGGTTCCATCCATTAATTAAAACAGCATGAAAAAAATGCCAGATTACCTTCTCCTAAAACTGATTTCAGGCATGCTTAGAGGTAGGAAAACACTTTTGTCTTCTTATGTTGATTGCTGCTTTCCTGCTGGCCATAGTGAAGAAACTTATTACTGTTCCAGATGATGCTCTGCTTTGGTCAAATAGAATTCTTTGGAATCTTTCCTCTGAAAATTGGGTTGCTGGAATAGTTAATATTAGCTGGATATGTTGCCTGGTTCATGGTTTACATTAAGCTATGGCTTAATTTTAGCTTAGTGTCAGTGTGAACCCAGAAGCTGTGGTGGGAAATCATAGTTTATAGTTTAGTATAGGGTATCACTCGGCAATTCCGTTAAAGAATCATGGTCTGTCACATATGAATTAATAAGTTTAGAATAATGTTTTAATAAAGCTGTGAAATTATATATATTTATATAGAGGGAAGATTGGTTAAGTATGTAATTGTATTTTTTCCCCAAAGAGTAAGCTAGGTACATTCACTTATAAATCAATTTATTTGGCCACCCATCTTGCAAATGCAATTCTGGGCAGCTAGTTATAACTTGGTAAAACAGTAAAATCTATATGCAAGTATAAAAATGAACTCTGGTTACTGAGGATGAATCCAATAAAATAATAGAGGTTTTTTCAGTGTACCAAAAATACATGCTATTTTTATAAATCAAGTTATGCATACAAGTACAGACCAGCTTTTTATTTATAAAAAGGAAAACAAACTTGGGAAGCAAGCAGTATTAAACATAATGTTCCTGTATAGAACACCATAGAAAGATGTTTATAAAATTATCATACCTTAACCAAGATTGTTGAATAAGCCACACCATTCAGTGTTGAAAGATAACAGGCATTCATTATTATCTTTACAAAAAGATTTCTTACACCAGTCCTATATTCTGAGAGAAACGGGGGAAAGAGCTAACAAGTCACTGAGCATGTATGAGATGCCCAGTTGAGAATATTTCCTATTGCTAAAATCTTCCAAGATGGTAGTTCTGTGGCTAGCCCAAAGCTGGCAGAACAAGATAGATTATTTTTAGTGAAGCAATTGATAGATGTGGAGGGCATTAGGGTCCACCTTTGGCGCAGTGAGTACAGCACTTGGGAATGGGGTTTCCTTGTAAATGTCTATGCTATTCTGAGAATATCTGAAGGCAAATGGGTAGAAGAGGGCATTGGCATTGATCTGTGACTAAATTCATCAGGCTTTATTTAGTCTAACATAAACATTTGTTGGATGGAAGCTTGAAGGAACAGTGCTCTGAAGCTCAGTCTTCTTTCACTCTGTTTTGAATGAAATGGAGCATCTGAGTGCCATGCCTGGTCATGGAGAATCCCTTAACATAATCCCAACATCACCTCAGTATCTATGGCTATACCGCAATGATAGTCTTATAGAAATTGGTCAAAGTAAAGTCAGTGTAAGTTTAAGTGGAAAGCTTTTGCAATCACTGCCTTGATTTCTTTTGTGGGAAGCAAACTTCCTGACTGGAAAAGTTTGTCACTGTCGGACAGTGCTATTTCAGAAGTACCAGAGTTTCAAATTTCAGCCACAGCCATGAAGAGTGCTGTGGCACCTGAAAGACGAATACATTTATCATCATGTAAACTTTGGTTAATAAATAGTTCACCTTTAGGTGTCAAAACAACCTCTTTTCATGCCTGAAATTTGTGCTGCTGCAGCTGCTCAGTTCCTAAACAAAGCAAAGGAAAAGATGTATTTGAATATTGTTTGCCTCGCACTGGATATCACTGTCAATTTTTTTTAGCAGCAGTACCAATATGCTTTTATACTGTACTGTCTTTTTCTGGATTTTTTTAAAAATTCCAGTCTTTGTATTCTCCTACAATCTAACATCCAAGTACTAATCAAGGCAGCACCACTTAGCTTTCAAGTCCTGACAAAGTTGGTGAGATACTCATAGAGAAAATTTAACTTAAATCATCTTTTAAGAGCCAAGCTGACTTTAAAACACATAATTATTCCAGATATACTGATCTGTCTTCCAGATCTGGATTTTTATGGAAGAATAGAATTGGTAGTAACTATGGTTGCTCCTTCTATACAAATAAAGAAAAACACTGATCAAAATTAGCATGCAGATTTTCTCTCTATGACATAACATACACAACAATGTATGACATTTCTGTCTGATGAAAATATTGTGGGCCTTAAATATTTCTGATTTAAACCTTTAAAATTCAGGAAAGTAGCCAATTTGAAAGGGGAGTTTTAGACTCTTAAGTCATCTTCCCTGGAAATAAACCCTGCTGAAATCAGAAATACTTATTTTTGGCCAAGTATGTGTAGATTTGTATTCTTACAATACAGTTCTCTCCAGTAAGACCACACACTATTCTACTGAATGTCCGAATGGTTAAAGTGGGCTGCATTATACAACTATTTTTATTGAGAAATTCGGGGCATTTGATAGCTGCTCTCATCAAAAGCCATCAAGATGCATTAGTCTATCATGCCAGTCAGCCAAGCCTTGTCTTATGGCACCTTCTGCCTGAAACGCAAATTATTGGGCATTTTTCTGCACCTTGAAGCATTTGAGATGGTGACAGATTCTCACTGAATCACCATAACTGCCATCACATACACCTTGGTGTAACTCATTAAATATGGCTTGCTTATGAGCAGACCAAATTTTAACTTGGTGCTACCAATTCGCTTTAGTCCATCCATTATGCTAAACCAAAACAAACAAGTCATACTGAGGTAAACTATTATGGTTTGGCATTATTATTATTGTGCAATAAACATCGCACTATGGTTTATAAACTGTGGGGTGTGTGTCCTTTGCTTCTTTGCTACTTAGCCAGCGATTCCCAGCTCTTGCAGTGCAGTTTGATGGATCAATTCATCTTTAACGTTTCCAGAATTTCATCCTAAAATGCCTCAGAAAACACTTCCTCAGTTCTCTTAAACAATGAACTGTCCTCAAGTAAAAACTTTCAGTTTGAAAGTGATGTAGATCCTGCTGTACAAGAACTATTTGGAAGAATTTACCACAGCTTGAAGTAACCTCTTCCAAATCCATGCCCTCCATCTAGGAGTCTTGCATTACAGCTCCTGCAAGTCCCCAATTAGCTCAGCTTTTTCACACTGCCTGGAATTATTAGAATTGTGGCCCATTACTATTTATTTATATGTCAACCCACTCCCAGCAACTGTGATTTCAGATAAAATCATTAAAAAACAAGAAAACCCCAACAACATAGTTGGAGGGTGCCACTGAAGGCTATTGTAATGTTACTCTTCAAGATAGAAGTTGGGATATTCCTCTTCCTGACAATTTGTTCTCTTCTACCTTCCACTAGATCCTAGTGACCACAGGAACATTTAGTTCCAGATGCAGGACTGTAGTTGCATTCTGATGGCATCAGGTCAGCTACAGAAGCAAATACACATGCCTCATTGCAGTTGATCCATTAGTGTAATGCCCACTCCTGTGCCTATGGTTTTATGATTGTGAAGAGGGCTTCAAAAACACATTTAGCTGATGCTAAAAGGCCATCAGATACAGTACAGCCTTCCAGTGTGGGCTTGGAACCTAAAGCAATCCAGCAACGCAAAGGATGGTGAAATGCTTAGCCAAGGGGAGTCTTGTGCTAGTTTTGTGCTCCTTAGAACGTGATTGTGTCAGCTTTGTGTGGCTAGTTCTGCCACTATTGGACACATTACAAGTCCGTACTGTTCTGTTATTTTATCATCCCCACATTATGGAGAGTGAGAGGGTCACTTTTTTGCCTATAAGCAGTGATACTTGGTGGGAAGCCAGATATTTCTACCAATCATTTTCCTGAATTTGTGAGTATAAAGTATTGTTCATTGTCTTCATTACTGTGACTAAAAAGAAAGAAAAGGAAAAACAAGTTTGGTAATCAAGACAGCAAATTTGTGCTGGAATATTTTTCTGCCAGCTCAAGAACTGGTGGATTGCAGTTCAGTGCATTCATCTGACAGTTGCCTGAGAGAAGAAATACAGTACAATAATTTTGCATCCCTAGAAAAAAATGAAATGCATGGTGTCTTGGTGTCTTTCCCTTATGCTTGTGAGATGAATCATAGATAAGTGCCCAAAAATAGAGCAATTTCTTTCCTCCTTAGTCCTTCATCTTTTAAAATTAATTATTCAGTTTTAGCACATATTATCTAAGACTCCTAAGTTTTTAAAGTGGAGGTGGGGAAAATATTGCAGTTTATAGATTGTCTCTTCTCCAAAGACAAAGGAACTGGGGTTTCTAGGACATTTTGTCACCTGAAAAACATCGTGGCAATTCAAACTTTCTTCTGACTTTAGATTATTCCCAGCCCATAATCTAAATACTGCATACTGTATGTTGGGCTTTCCTGTTCAATTTATCACAGCCAAAGTGTGCAAACTTTATCCTACTTCCTTACAATACTTTTGGAGTATTGATATAATAACCTAACCACCAAAATTCCTTGCTAAACTTCCAAATGGGAGGTGTTTATATTTTAATGGAGGGTATAAAACATGCCATTAGCTATCTCATAATTAATAAGTCTTAAAATAGTTTTAAGAAGGAAGAATAATGGTATTTTTAAAACTAATTAAATGAAAAGGGCAGTTCATTTAGTAAGCTAGTCAGGATAGCTAATCACTAACTGAAGTGTTATATTGGTACACAATGAAATCAGTTAAACTAAAAATCCTTAATGAATTATGAAAAACAGAGCATGATGAGATAGAGCAGTTGGCCATGTTGATTAGGACTGCTAGAAGTTAGAAGTTGGAATGGGACAACTCGTCGCAGCCAATTCACCATGGCCAACTCGCCACAGTCAACTTGCCATGGCCAATTCATCACACAACTCATCATGGCCAACTCGCCACGGGACAACTCAGTGTCAGACAATACAACAATTCAATTTAATTATTTAAAATAATTTAAAAATATTTTAATTTTTGTCATTCACATTTCACTTTGTCCCTCCTTTGGCATCCTTTCTTTAATGATTCTATTCCACTATTTCTTCGATATTAGTGTAACTCTTGCCCCAAGGCAAGTTGTCCCACGGTGAGTTGGTCACAGCAAGATGGCTGTGGTGAGTTGGCTGTGGCAAGCTGGCCATGGCAAGCTGGCCATGGTAAATGTCATAGACCTCTGGATGACACATATTCAATATTCTTCATTTTTAGAAGGTTTTATTTTTAATAAGCTGACCTAACAAATGGGAGTATATGGCTGATCTTGTCTGGGCTCAGAAAGTAAAAATGCTTGGGTCTGGTTAGTAAAAGGATATGAATTAATACCAGGGCTTTAGGTTAGATTGTGAAAAAAAATTGGGGGAAGGGGGGGGGAATCCAGAAAAAAAGAATAGCAGTCAACTCTATTTCTAAAACTAGCAATCTAGTTTTATCCAAAAGCTAGATGGATATGCATCTGCAGTTGAACTCATTTGAAAGAGACATTATCTTCAGTGTAAAGGTAAAGGTAAAGGTTTCCCCGCACATGCGTGCTAGTCATTTCCGGGTCTAGGGGGCGGTGCTCATCTCCATTTCTAAGTCAAAGAGCCAGCGCTGTCCAAAGACGTCTCCGTGGTCATGTGGCTGGCATGACTAAATGCCAAAGGCGCACGGAGTGCTGTTACCTTCCCACCAAAGTGGTCCCTATTTTTCTACTTGCATTTTTTATGTGCTTTCGAACTGCTA
>JANHFL010002104.1:107445-118726 GCA_032468155.1 Oxyrhabdium leporinum | reverse complement strand
GCTAACTAGGATGGCCTTGAAACATTTACCAAGAATGTTATGTCTAAATTATCTTCTAACTACATGAGAAAGTAAAAACCTCTTTTTTCCCCATATACTTTATTGTGGCAGCTTGCAGAGGCCTCACAATTATGGCTTGCAAAGCTGACACAGCTGTCTGCAAGGAGCATAAATCCTTCCATTCCCCACCATCCAGTCAGATCTGAAGAAGCTTCTTGGATGAGAAGCAAAATGTCTTCAAAGAAAAATAAGAACATCCAGTTGGCCCTTGAAAAAGCATCTTTGGGACAAGCTCATATACAGCATTTTCGCCAGAAATGGCTTTAAATACTCCGTTCCAGATGAAGCTGGCTTTCATGAAATTTTAGGGCTGTTGAACTTGAAATGTGATGCCCCCATGCCCTATTTGTGGTGACACTGACCACAGGTGATTTATTTCCCCTACCTGCATTGCAGTTTTTAGTTGTATTTTCTCTTTTCAGTAAGCTTGCTGGGATTATTCAGGCTGCTTAGAGAGTAACTAACATAACGTAGTGGTTTGAACTTTATTTAAGCAGACATTGATCTGTACTATTGGTGTACAACTGGGATGGACAATTTATTATCTTGCTGTATTGAAATTCAATTATCAGCAAGCTAGGTAGCAAGGGAGATTCAAAGTTGTAGGTCAGGAACAATTAAGAATATGATAGGTTGCCTATCCTTGGTGTAAACTATATTCTTGTGACTTTTCCACTAACCTTTTTCCCCTCTGCCCATTCTTGGGTTATTCTGTACCTGTTTTTTTCTCTCCTCCAAATTCTAGAGTAACAAAAGCAGTTAAAGATAAACCCCAGCAGGTTATAATTTCCTATTTTATAGTAAACTTGGCAATAGGAGGTTTCCTCCATCCTCAACCTTTGTAATCTTTCTCATTTTCATCCAGTTTCATCTCTTGTCCTTGCTGGAAACTAGAGGTAGCTGAAGGGAACTCTATCCTTGTTTGTATTTCAGTTTTTTCATCTAGTTGTAAATTCTGTACAACTCTACTAAGATCTGTATTTACATAAGCCAAACATTGCTGTCTATTGCCATACAATGCCTCATTTGAAGAAGGGCACCACAAACAAGAAAAGCATTATTGCAAAAGAGTCAAAGTTTTCCCCCAGGTGACAAAAGTCTGGATCTTATCTGAACATTCCCGCTGGCTATAATTTATGAGAGATGAAATACAGCCAAACAGAGACTTGCCAGAGGTTCAGTTTAAGAATATCTGGAGCTTTGCAAGCATAGGAGGTGATAGCTACATGGCATAATTAGTTTAACTAGATAAGGGTTTACTGAATCTCTAAGCTAAGTGCTAATTATGAATTCCTTCCAGTGTTATAAAAACCCAATCGAGCACCTCAGTAAAGACAAATGTGTGCTGATTGAGTATAGATCACCAACTGTTTGTTCAGCTTCTTCTTGTACTGATAACAAAAGCACAGGGGGAAGTGGAGGCCAATTACACAGATCATTCTACACAGCCTGAATACTTTTTTCTATCTCATATAAGAAGTGGGTATAATATTTGAAAACATGCCTAGTTCAGCACAAATTGAAGACGAATAAATTTATTTTACCCTTTAAAAATCGAAGGCAATCATGGAGCTAAAAAAAAGCACTAAGTCCTTGCTAAGAGGTAATTTTTTAAAATATCAAAACATATTTTGGATGTACTGCTAAAATATGTACAGATGGAAGTATCTTCAGGGGAAAATACCTTTAACTGTTGCATTCAAAACAAAGAAGTGTTGTAATATATTCATCCTGCATTTCAGACGTTCAAAAATACTCCATATTTACAAATCTGTAGGGGAAAGCCAATATTATCTTTGTACTTTAGAAGGGAGGAAAGAGACTGCACAACAATTTCATACGTCAAAGTAGTATTTGGAGCAATTCAAGCTACTGGGCTAGATCAATGTACATAACAGCACAAGTTCTACAACAGGGAGAAAAAAGACAGCAATTTTCAAGCTTATCATAACATCAACTTTAAAAAACATCACTGGCAGAAACGTTAAACCAGGGTGGGGGGAAGCAATCCATTTGAAATAGAAACAACCTTTTGGGAGGTGAATTGTAATAAGATTTGCTCTCCAGAAGCTTGTTTTGCACATACCAAGAAAAGCATACACACATGACAGTTTAAGGACACAGAGAATCCTGCTATTACAGTGTAAAAACTTTAAGCACCTACACAGATACATAGATTTTCACTTGTTTTCTCTATGTAACTGTTTGCATGGACAGTTGACCAAGCTGGTTCCTAGAAACCCCAGGACTAGCTTATTTTGAATTCAAAAATGCAGACAGCCAGCAAAAGGCAGCAAAGAAACAGAAAACCTGAACACTTTGCTGGTATTTAGTGAACCACTAAGATAAATGCAACCAGCCAGGAAATGTCTGACCTTAACAAATTCAGCCTCCTGTTAGATGACAGCATCACATCATCTTGATTGATAATATGCCACTTATTCAGAGATTTCAAATGTCCAAAACCATTTATAATCTTAATAATTCTTTTAACACTGTTGACCTATCAGATCAGTAGAGTCTGTACAAAACAGATTGCTTCATGATTTGCAGGAGTCAGATTCAGCAGAATAGTGAAATGACTTACGTGCCTTTTCATTGGACATTACAACTAGAAAGTATGACTTTGTAGCTCATCAGCCAATGTCTGAAATAAGATATCAACACCAGTGAAACTTTTCGCTTCATAGATGCTAACTCACAGGAAGGCAGACTGCACTTTCAGTTGCAGCCTGCTGAGAAGGGCAGTACAAATTGAGGCGTGGGTGTCGGTAATTCAGAAATTTATCACCGGGTCTGCAGTTTCTCTCCAGGGTTTTTGAGTAAAAAATTCCAGCTATACCTGGAGATTGGTCTCAGCACATTCTATGAGCAAAGCAGGTGTTTTCTGACTAAGTCCTGACCTAAAGCTGTTGTTCCATAATCCTTTCTTTAGGAGAAAGCCCCACTAAATTCCAGGCAAATAACTTCTAAGTTGTTATGCCTGGGCCTGCATTTTAAGTTCCCTTTTTTTTTTTAATCCACATTTATTTCTTCTGTCTTTCATGTATATGTTTGTCTTTCCTCTCCATTTCATCAGTAAGAGGGCTATGGAATTATTAGATTGATGGCAGGGGTTGTTTTTCTGTTGCTGGTTCGGTGTAACTGAAATGTGGATATATAACTACATAGCAGGAGATAGATCAACAGAAGCCGCCTCTAGTCAGGTTCAGCCTCTTCCATGCACTGCAGCCCCATAAATCCAATTGGAACCTTAATTTGGTATCTGTCTCTCTCTCTCTCCCTCCCCCAGCTTCTTTGCAACAGAAGCGCTGTAATGCTGCTTATTGCACAGTAAGATGAAAATGATTATTCTCTCTTGACAGACCTGCACAGCTCTCTCTGCATTTAACCAGGGCCCTTACAAGTTGGATCAGAGAAGAGACACTTGATAGCCGAGGCTTCCATGGTTGAAATATTTGTGAAGTTAACGCATAATCTGAAAGCAGAAGCTAATAAATTATAAGGTGCTAATTGGGGCCCGAGTGGAGCTGTCAATCACATTTCCCTAAACACACAGAGACCCTCCTAACCTAAAAAGGCAAGAGAGTCTCCAAGAACAGCTCCCAGTTGTCACTAGCCATGACATCCTGATCCATCTTAACAAGGGCATACATAGGCTGTCAAAGCAGACAGTGCTCAAAGACATTAGGTTGCAATCCTGTGTGTGCTTTCTTGGCAATTCTACACAGTACAATACGTTTTTTGGAAAACGTATCCCAAGGCTGTTCTTTCCAAGAAGTTCTTGTAAAGGTCAAGCTTTATACCTGGGAAGATACTCCAAATCTAACTGTAGCAAGCAGCCAACTCTCCGTTTATCAAACATTTAGCAATCCTCCACCCACCCCTCCACCCACGAGAAAATTTCGAGGACAGAAACTTCAGTCTCATAAGAAACAAGATTTGGTTTTATTTCCTCATAGAATTCTACAATTGTGCCACAAAGGTTTTATTTCCACACAGGCAGCTGTTGATAGCAAAACAAATTGGTGTTCATATGCTGTCCCAGTTAATAAAGGTTCTCCTTGCAGGCACACTACACAAAATGACATCTCTGTACTGAAAACTTCAGTAACAACTTATCACCTTCTTCAGTCATGAAATACTTTCCTACCACTAAGTATTTTCAGTTTCAAATGCATAACATTAAACCTACCATAACACAGTGGGAACAGCATAAGCTGTGAGGTGGAAGATCGCAGGCTGAATATGAACTTGGACTTGAAATTCTAGATGGCTTTCTATAATATAAACACTTGCCTCCCTGATTGGGGCAAATGCCCAACATATTTCTGAGCAAACCTCTTGTATCTTGTGAATTCCAGTCACATTCCTCATTTACAAACACCACGAGTGCCCCCATAGTGATTCTAGTTTGAGAGGCCCCCAAACTGACCTCCCTACCCCAAAACTTAGCAGACTCGGAATTCGTTTGTGTTTTGCAATATATACGTTAAATAGAGGAAGAGTTAAAATCATCAGTGTAGATTTATTTATTGTGTTCATGAACACCCCCCCTCCCAATAAATAAATCTGTGTGTAGCTTTTTTTTCACTGACAGAGAATGTCTTGGCAATGCAGTCAGGCATGGTACTTTTTTTCTGTGGAGAATGAATCATGTGGAATGCTGGAATGCCCACTTTTATTTGAAGTATCTTCAGGTCTTCAATGTCCAATTGATAAAATCAGTCTTTTATCACAACTGAGTGTTTGCTTGACTTTTCCTTTGAGATATCTTGGATTAGGTTACATCTTCCAGTGTTCTTTCATTTTCATTTTTATTTTTTTGCTTTCCCTTCAAATTCATCCAATAGGAAAGAGGGGAAAGGGGAGAAAAACTAGTACCAGGTTAACTAAAATTTCTAGGACAGATGACCATGTAGTCTTCTGTCATAAGGGTTCATTCAGCTCATTTCCTGTTCAAGAAAGCAGCAACAAGGGTTGTCCTGAAAGTTAGAAAATGGGCTTATCTGTGTGGTTGCACTTTATTCCATTGTTAGGTCAGAGGAATAAGCAGGAGCCTTTTAAAATAGCCACATCATGGCTTCCAAGTATACAATGATACCTCGCTGTAATGTTTCTGTTAACTGAGATATACGAAAGCTGCCATTATTTCTTGCTATATCTGGAGCCATTCTTGACCCTTAAGTCTATTTCAAAAGGTCCTCAACCATCTGATGCAGATTTTCAGGATAGATGTGATAGAGAATTGACAGTGAAATAACACTCTTAGATGCAGACTATTGCCTTGAGGACCAAGAAAAACTGTTTTGTAAATGTGGGAAATTAAATCAATTTTAGGGGAATAAACATTGGAATTCTCCTTCATATAAGCAAACAATGATAAGGATCCTCTTTTAGCGTAATGATCCAAGGAACCAGGAAGAAAGGACAATGCTGCAGTGCTGTGCATAATATATGTCCCCTCCAATTATTATGATAATTATTAATAAATATCAACAATTTACCTTCCCCCTTCACCTATCACCTCACACACATGGACATACTGTATGTATGTAAAGTGCTACAAAATAAAAGTTGGAAATGCACAAGTATATAAGGATATTTTTCAGCCTACCTTGATTTATTTACTCCTTAGCATCATGTATGTAAAAATTTGTGTCCATAAAATAATTCCCATGCAATTCAGTGCATTGTTGTAATATATATTGCAAGCATACCAGAGTATTTGATATTACATATGACAGTTTTCACAAAATATAAAAGAAAACCATATACTATCTGCTAACCACCTTATTATGTTGTTATGGAATAATACCCACAGCATTGAACTTTTAGACCTGGGGAATTGTATCTGCAACTTTGGCATGCTTAGTTCTTTGTGCCCAGACCATGTTCTCACCAGTAATCTAGAGCATCTTTTAATTTCATCTAATAATTATTGTTTATATATAACAGAAATGAAACAGAAATTGCTTTAGCAATTGTTGGGTGTAGTAATAGCACTCCGACTTATATACCACTCCGTAGTGCTTTGAAGGACTCTCTGAGTGGATTACAAAGTCAGCATATTGTCCCCAGCAATCTGGGTCCTCATTTACAAAATAACAGAGTTCAAAGGGACCGTCTTCTCGTCCATCCCCCTGCTCAGGCATGAAACCCTATACCATTTCAGACAAACTGTTGTCCAATCGCTTCTTAAAAATTTCCAGTGTTGGAGCATTCACAGCTTCTGGAGGCAAGTTGTTCCACTGATTAATTGTTCTAAGTCTAACTGTCAGGAAATTTCTCCTTAGTTCTAGGTTGCTTCTCCCCTTGATGAGTTTCCATCCATTGCTTCTTGTCTGACCTTCAGGTGCATTGGGGAATAGCTTGTCTCCCTCTTCTTTGTGGCAACCCCTGAGATATTGGAACACTCCCACCATGTCACCCCTAGTCCTACTTTTCATTAAACTAGACATACCCAATTCCAGCAACCGTTCTTTATATGTTTTAGCTTCCAGTCCCCTAAATATTTTCCCTCTTAACATTGCAGAAAGCTATGGGGGAGAGAGTTTGATCACTTTACCAACCTCAGAAGGATTGAAGCGTGAGTCAACCTTGAGCCGGTTCGGAATCAAACTCCTGGCAGTGCGAATGCAGAGTTAGCCTGTAATACTGCATTCTAACCACAGCTCTGGATGTTGAAAGATAACTGTAAGTCTAATAGGAGAAATGGAAATGCTATGATGCAGTAGCGAGATTTCATTCCATTTTATCCCATAGGCAATGCAGATAACAATATAATGTCAATAAAAGAACTGTTGTTGTTCCTGCCATATGTAGGAACATATCCTTTTTTCCTCTTCTTTTTTTGAAAAAAGCAAGCTGAAGAAAGAGAAAGACTAATCTGAGAAGCTTCTGTTCCAACATATCAACCATAAGATGGAATCGGGAGAGGTAATAATCTTTGTAAGTTCATCCTTCTCCTTTGAACATCTTGCGTTTCCTCTTCTCAAAACCTGCTCCAGAGAAAGCAAAGAATCAACTCCTACCCAACCCTCACCTGCATTAATATATGCAGCTTTACAGGTAGTCCTCGACTTATGACATTCATTTAGGGTTAAGTTAGAGATTAGGGATAGTTACAAGTTACAATGGCACTGAAAAGAGTGACTTCTGATCATTTTTCACATTTATGACCATTGCAGCATCTCTGTAGTCATGTGATCAAAATTCAGATGCTTGGCAACTGATTCATATTTATGACGGTTGCAGTGTCCCAGGCTCATGTGATCTCCTTTTGCAGACTTCTGCCAAGCAAAGTCAATGGGGAAGCCAGATTCCCTTAACAACCATGTTAGTAACTTAACAGTCGCAATGATTCACTTAACAACTGTGGTAAGAAAGGTCGTAAATGGGGCAAAACTCACTTAATAAATGTCTCACATAGCAACAGAAATTTTGCGCTCAATCGTGATTATAAGTTGAGGACTACCTATATTTATGCCTGTAATCAGGATCACCAAAATAAACCTGTGGTAATGTTTGTTTATTATTATACCAACTATTCAGTCATTTAGGAAGAAAAAACAATATAGTTTCTTTCTTGGGGGAATTCAGTTTTTAAAATAATGTTACAACGGGTAGTACTGCTAGCTAAAATTATAATTCAGAAAAGATATATTTCTGACTCAGCTAAAAAGAAGAAAACAGGTTTTTAAACAAAATAAATTCCTCAGCCATGATAGCAAATAGTTAAGAAAACATTTCATATTTGCATTCCAGTTAGAATCAGTGTAATATTTGTTCATTCAAACCTTTTCCCAAATACGTTATTTTTAGCATTTAATTTTTTGATTAATAAAGATTGTCAGAGGGATGTAAAGGACAGACTATCATAAATAGACCCAACTAAGTATAGAACATTGGAGAAGCAGTCACATTTCTTCCTTACATAAATAACTAGAAATGATGAGGTGAGCTAAATACAAATATGTATGATGTCACTGTGTTTTTACCAGATATAGTATAGATTGTTTATTTTATCAAGAGGACCACACAATAAATAAAATACTGCTTATCAACCCTTAGATTTTCCTCCCAGTTCACTTTTAAATAGTGCAAATTTCGCTTTGATACATGAGCGGTTGCAATATTCACAATACAATACAATCATACACTCACAATCACTTATCAACCAGATGAAAAGTATACAGTTAAAGGTATTTGTATACTTATATACTGTATATGGTTAAAGGTACCGTATATGTATACTTGCATAGTGTATACAGCTGAACCTATGTAAGCAATTTCACCAATCATACCATATCATAAAAACAGTTTTAAAAACAGTCAGCGTTTAAAATGAAATTATATGTTCTCCTGATCAGGAAAACAGAGAGAAACATACTGTGTGTGCATCAATAAAGACACTCATATACCGTATTTTTCAGAGTATAAGACTCTCCCAAGTATAAGACACACCTAGCTTTTGGGGAGGAAAACAAGAAAAAGACTCTGCCTCTGCCTCCCAGCAATTTGCCTCCTTGCAGCAAACAGCAGACAGCCTGTTTCAGCTTCAGCACAGCCTGATTAGCACAAGCAGCTGATTGTCAGTTGGATCGGCCTCCCGATGATCAGCTGCTTAAGGCTGCAGGGATCGCCATCACCTATTGCTGCCTCTACACACCCCATTTTCGGCCTCCGCATCCCGTTTTCAGCCTCCGCATGCCCCATTTTCCGCCTACAGGTGGCCCATTCTTGGCCTGTTCCAGGCGGCAGGAATTGGAACGGCTGGAAAATGGGGTGTGCGGAGGCCGAAAATGGGGCGCACAGAGGCCAAAAATGAGATGTGGAGGCCAAAAATGGGGTGCACTGAGGTGGCAAGAGGCAATGACAATCAGCTGTGCTGAAGCTGAAACAGGCTGTCTGCTGTTTGCTGCAAGGAGGCAAATTACTGGGAGGCAGAGGCCAAGGGGTGGAGGCTGGTGGGTAGGCGGGGCTTTGGCAACCTTCATTGTATAAGATGCACAGACATTTCCACCCACTTTTGGGGGTGTAAAAAGTGTGTCCTATACTCAGTGGTGTGATTCAGCTGGTTCTGGCCGCTTCGGCTGGCCCCGCGTCCACCCACCCCGTCCCTTCCTGGAGTTCCTCATGTGCCCCGTTTTGGCTCCCAGGTAAGTGCAGGGAGGCACACTAGGCCCAAAACACAGCATGAGGGGGGTGCGGCACGCCCCCCCCGGCAGCCCGTTTTTGCTCCCAGGAGACTGCAGGGAGACCTATTAGTCCCAAAATGGGGTGTGGGGTGACCACGCCCAGCCAGCCACGCCCACAGAACTGTTAGTAAAAAAAATTGGATCCCACCACTGCTTATACTCCGAAAAATACTGTATCTTTATTTTACTAATCTAGTGCTTTCTTCATTTGTGGAATTTAAATTTTCTTCCTTCCCTGTACCATGGCTATTGGTATTTGGAGGCAAAGGCTAGGTCAGTAAGCTCTCAGTGCAGCATCAGCACATAAAGGAGCATGAAAGTGCAACTGAGAAATAAACGGCAAAACCCAGCACTTCTCATTATTCCAGAATGCTGTATGAGGGATTACTGAATATATTTTTGGGGCACTTTGGAGATGTACAAATTTGCTTCCTCTTCTTCCCAATATGTAATATTGTCCTGTGTCTTACAGAGCTCAGTTGTTCTCTCCTGTTCTTCACTAGGTTGGACATGCCAAATGCTTGGATAATTTGATTTTAGAAAAAGGGAGGGCAGAAAATCTATAGAAGCCCCACTCCAAATGAAAGGGTAAATGTTAATACCAGAATGGTGGCCAATGTCCAGGAAGAAAGGGGGCAGCCCTGTACCATTGGATGTGCTAAATCAATATTTTCAAACTTGGTGGCTTTAAGATGCATGGACAAACTCCAAGACATATATGGGAAGGACTATAGATTTAATATTTGAAGGTATGGTAGAACAAGGTTGGATTAAGAGGTTAAAATTTCCTTTTATCACAGTATGCAAAGAGATGTTAGATTAAATTTGGGCTGATGGTGAAATGAAGCCAGGATTATGTGAATTTGAAGAAATATATTAATGAAATAAAACAATAAATAAAATATTCATGAAATAAATATATTATTAAACAGCATTCTGGAGATGATTTAAATTGTATGTGGAAAAGAGCCTGAGTATCTCTCCAAGAGATTCTACTCAGTATCTGTGAAGCTCATATACAAGTCTTCCTTCAACTTGGCAGGCTCCAGATCTATTGGGTCTATACTCCAGCTAAATAGGAGCTTTTCTTTGTCTGGTTTATATTTATCAATATTTACCATATTAAAATTAAAATTGATGAATTTACTGCGGCTACTGCTGCTCATGAATCTTCAATGGGATTTTAATATTGAGCTATTTTTCACCATAATTTTGTTTTCACAGTCCCTGAGAGATATCCCCAGAAATCCTAGGACCACACTTGAAAAAACAGTGTCCTAGAGCAAATAATAATGTACCTTACTCATATAGTAACTTTTCCCCATCCATGGTTTATTTCATGCATCCTCTCAACTTTGCAAAATCAGCTGTTTTTTCCCTCCTGAAGTTCAAGCTGAGCTGAGGCTTTGTTACCCTCCAGCAAGCTACTGAAAAGGTAGCAAGTATTGAACCAAAGATTTATTGGAATGCAGGTCATTAGATTCTTGGCCACACCATTGTACATCCAATCATCCATAGCTATGCTAGGAAATGATGCTCTGTGAGCAAATACTTTGCAGCGGAAATATCCAAATTTATCTATGTATGTGTATCTCTATCCATATCCATATCCACATATACACTTGAAGCCACATTTGTGGGGAAAAAATGGATAACCATCTAGACTGCCAGTTAGGAATTCTATGCTTACAGAAGACAAATTTATATATTTATTGACAAAGGCAGGACTAAAAAAGAGAAGGCATGATGCTTTTGCCAGAAATATGCTGAGAACAAAGTATTGTTCTCAGGGATTGATGACTATGTACAGAAATAGTATGGGCCAAGAAAGAAGGAATATCTACAATACAGATCTTGGTAGGAATTCAAGTATGTCAAGTGTGGCACAGCAAACCTAAGGTCTCATTCAAGAATTCCAGCAGGCATCCAATGAGAAGGGAGGGAAGGAGGGAAGGGAAGGGAAGGGAAGGAGGAAGGAAGGAAGGAAGGAAGGAAGGACGGAAGGACGAAAGAAAGAAAGA
>JANHFL010002104.1:93731-107345 GCA_032468155.1 Oxyrhabdium leporinum | reverse complement strand
AAGAAAGAAAGAAAGAAAGAAAGAAAGAAAGAAAGAAAGAAAGAAAGAAAGAAAGAAAGAAAAAGAAAGAAAGACATAATTTCAGACTTCAACCATATTTTCTATGGCTTATCCAAATCACATCCAAGGACATAATACACACTGAAAACAGAAAAGTATTTTATTTCACTTAAGTTCTGATGTAAGGGTAAAAAATAAACCGATACGAGATGAACTTCAGCCATTTTGCTCTAATCTCTGGCCTACACCCTTTTTCACAAATCAAATTATGTGAACTGGCAAAAATGCTACAGTTTGAATGTTTCATCATAGATCAGACCATACTCCAATCATGACTGTGTATCAATCACAGGTTTAATGAAATAAATCTTTAACTTTGCCCTTGCTTATCTGCACAACTCTAAAAGACATGCTAAGTTCTCAAGAGAACGCATCTAATCCCCATTTCACAGGCAGCTTAATTCAGTTCCATTTTGGAGTCTCTCTCAGTCTGAAGCGAATGTATTGTTTCCTAGCACGGACAAGGTGAAAAGGATTCAGTCCCTGTTAAGTAGGAATGCAGATGAAAATCCTTTTAGCTCAAAACAGATGCTGATTGAAATGGATAATGGTGAATGATGAGAGTCAGTCAGAAATGGTAAGATAAAAATAATAGTCGTTTTCAGCTGCTCTCACAGACCATTGAAGCATAGTGGTTACTTTTTCTAATGGAGAATTTCTGGGACAGCTGGTCCCTGCAGGGAACTCTGGGATCTTTTCAGATCAGGTTGCATCCAGGCTTGGCTAAGCACCAGAGGATTTTAGGATTTAAGCAGCTGTAAATGTGGATGGCTACAGCCATTAACGTGAATGGGGCAGTCGATGCTAGGCATGGAAGGATAGAGTAAAAGGACTAGAGGGAACTAGGAGTGGCATGGACAGAAGATGATGAGAAATAATGAATGGTCCAAAGTCACCCTGTGATCTTTATGAGTCTATGGGGATTTGAACTGGAGATTTGAAAATCTCAGTGCAGCACTCTAGTTGTTATACCACTGTGGAACCAAATCTATAATCTCTCTCCCACTTATTTCAAAGTGGCTTATACTGAAATCAAACCACCTATTTGTCTTTATTAGGTAGTCCTTGATGTACAACCACAATTGAGACCAACATTTATGTTGCTACAGTGAGACATTTGTTAAGTGAGTTTTGCCCCATTTTACAATCTTTCTTGCCACATTTGTTAAACGAATCACTGCAGTTGTTAAGTTAGTAACATGGCTGTTAAGTCAATCTGGCTTCCCCATTGGCTTTGCTTTATCAGAAGACTGCAAAAGGTGTGATCACAAAAGACTCTGGGACACTGCAACTGTCATAAATATGAATCAGTTGCCAAGCACCCGAATTTTGATCCAATGACCACAGGGATGCTGCAACGGTTCATAAGTGTGAAAAATGGTCATAAGTCACTTTTTTCAATGCCGTTGTAACTTTGAACAGTCACTAAATGAACGGTTGTAAGTTGAGGACTACCTGTATTTATCAACTTCCTGTCATCATCTACATTTGTTTCAGTGGCACAGGTAAATGGATAGATGGATAGAGGGATGGATTATAGACCAACAGGCAGGAAGACAGATTTCTTCTTTAAAGTATATCGTTTTACATAATTACATAATTACTTAGTTGATCTATAATATTATCAATCATTAATCGATGATTTTACAGAAATACTTATAGTTATTTTAAATTTAATAAATACTTTGTTAAAATAGTAGCAGAATACTGTCTCACAAAACTGATATGTTAAAGTTTGATTCACTGATTTAGGATTGACTGACTGACTGAAAGTCCTGCGTGTACCTAAGATTTCAAGCCTACATACAGTGGCTAGAGGAAACCCAGTGAATTCAGCAGGATACCCATTAAACGTATTCTGGACCACATTATATATTTTCTCTTGAAAGTTCAGCAAGTTCTGAATTTCACAGAAATTGCCCAGCTGTATTAATTTATATCAATAAACCACAGCCATAACTATTGAAAAACACATATTTCTAGAAGTCTGCTTTTAAAATGTATCATTTTATACAGATCGGAGTGGATGAGATAATATCTTTCTTGTCTTTTCCGGATCTGCCGTAGCTATTTTAATTCTGCTCCTATGGCACTTTTGCCCTTCATTTTAAAGCTGGAGCTCCTGATTTCTGAGCACATGTGAAAAAATCTGTCCTTTATTTAGGTGCCAATTTGAAAGCTGAACCCTTGAAAACCTAGCACTAGGTATCAGTGAAAGATGAGTCAACTTTTCCAGGCATCAGGCCCAATATTACAAGATGCTGGCCACTCACATCTTTTATTAATTTCAAAGGGTACTCTAAGTTCACAGCATCCTGGAAGATGGCTATATACCTTACTTACGTGCTTCAGAACAGATGAGGTATCAGATAATCCAGCTGGCCATAAATTATATTCAGATCAGAATTTGCTCTTGCCTTTCTTGAGAAATATAGTCAACAGATGAGTTCTTTGCAGGTTTCACAATTAGAAATAGCAAATTGAAAACGTTCAGTTTTGGCTTACCTATACCTTCGGCCAATCATTAAGTTATCATCTACAGTGGACTTGAAGTGATTTGAATTAAGGAACTCATTATTCCTTTATAATATATAAAGGATCAGTGTATACTGCCAGTAATGAGAGGCATTGTTTACTACACCTCTTCACATCATTTCAGTTCTATCTTTAGAACTGAAACCTCTATAGACAAAATCTGCACCTCTAGACAAAATCTCCCTTCTATGTTATTCTGCATCTCCAGGACTGACTGCTTGCAAAATTTGCCCATCATAATAGTATACTGATGGGAAAGGACCCCACACATCTTTAGCCTGGCATAGAGAAGATGACAGCACATTCCCAATTCAGAAAGCAGGAGCATTCTTTGTACTCTTTTTAGTTTTGACCCCTGTGGCCAGGAGGTCAAAATCTGTTTAGCGCGCGTGTGTGTTATTTTTTGAAGCAATGCACTTTGGTTGTCTGACTCCACAAGAGATTAGTTGGCTGCCCAAGATCCAAGAGTTCTTTTCCTGTGGAAGGCTTAACTGGTTGAGAGAGAAGGAATGGCATGACCTTGGCAGGAAAAGCCATCTCAACTCAGCCAGCAAGTTTCTCATAGTTTTTAGCTGGCTGTCAAGTATATTGCTGTGCCTTTCTAGAGGGTCTCATTTTGAACTGTCAAATAATATGATCCCCAAGGAAATGAAGGTTAGCAAGTCAGTGGAGAAAAGCGAGATTCTGCATCAGAATCAGGGGCTGACTGATATTCCAAGAGCCACATTGCTAAGAAGAGAGCTGAGGTTTATCTATACCTGCTCATAGCTCCTCTCCTTCCTGGGTTGTTGGAGCAACTGAAATGTGCAAATAATAATGTCAGCCACAGCACTAATGTACAAACTTTATCCGTTTGTACATTACAGTTTAGTCTGTGCTTTAATGCTATCCTGCAGTATCTGTGGCAATAGCAATTAGTAAGTTGCCTGGTTTTAAAATTTAGGCTGTTTGGGGTGAATGGAGTGCAAAATTGTTTTTATTATAAACTTGTCTGAATATGTATGGTAGCATTCCACTTTGGCAGTGTTTTATTTATGAAAGGTGGCTTGGAAATTTAATAGAAAAACAACAGTTATTTATTTCAAGAATTCTTTCGGAGGCATATTTTTGTGGGATTGTAGATCTTTTAAACACGCATTTCTAGAGTGGATTTTTTTTTGTTTGCAAAGCATATAGTATAATAGTTTGCTTATTTAGGACAGTTATGACTTCTGAAGTATTATTTTATTGTCATGATTACTATCAGGAATAAGAAGCAACTCACCACAGAAATGTATCAAACAAACAAGAAGGCAAACAAAAGGGTCCTATAGGATCAGTCCGACCACTTACAATTGCATGGTGAAGGTGCACTGGATTATATGAAGCTTCCTTATGATGAGTGAGATTTAGACCCTGGTCTAGATAGTGTTATGTATTCAGATGGAGGTTCTTTAGGATTTTTGACCAGCATTTTTCTTGCAATCAAACCTTCTTAGTTATGTCTATGGAGATTTTCAGTCACCCAGGTCATGGTTGTCCCAAAGGTGCTTCTTCAAGAGGCAACTGGACTTTCTTGTTTTTTCTTTGAAGACATTTCACTTCTCATCCAAGAAGCTTCTTCAGCTCTGTAACTTCTTATAGATGCTGAAGGACTAGCACATGGAATCTATCTCCAAAGGGGAATGAAATTTATTTATTTAAGAAAATTTATACTGCTGCTGAACTCACTCTCAGTGTCTCCGGGTAGCTTACAAGGAAAAAATCCCAATACAAAAAAACAAAAAACAAAAACAATAACCCCCCACTCCCTTGGTGACAACTTTATCAAACAAGCTATTCATTAAATTCATACAATTATTTTCCTCATATGAGAAGCAATTTGATATAGTTGTTAAAGGCAACTCAGAAGACCATGAGTTTGGCCTTAGACACAAAATAATCTGAGTGACTTTGGATAGTCACTTTCTGTCAACCCTGGAAAGAGGAAGGCAATGGTCAAACCATTTTTTTGAAAATCTTGCCAAGAAATCTGCTGGGATTTATCCAAGTAATCATCAGGAATTGTGTCTGATTCAAAGGCATGCGTTTTTTTCTCATATAAAAAAACTCTTCTATTATGAATGACAGACTTCATTCCAGAACTAAGTGCTCTTGTAAGTTTTATGTTTGTAAAATAGTCCAAATATATCTCTAGAATGCAAACTCATTAAGATGCCACTAGAAAGGCACAAATTGTCAGTCAACTCAAGATCCATTAATTCTAATGTTTTTCCACCTGGTATTGTAAAAGTCATACATATCCACCCACTCTTTCTGTTGTCCAAAACCAAAAAAATTAGCTGAGTTGCTGGCAAATGGAAGAAAAGATTAAGAATTGGGTGGACAGGGTGGATGGATAGACTTCAAATTGATTAGAACTACTGTCGTTTGTTAGAATCCCCTACCCAACAACCAGAACCAAGTAAAAAATAAAATAAAATATCAAGACATATTGAGTGTATTCTGAGTTCAGAAGTGTTTCTTCAATACCAGAATGTAAGCAAGCTCTAATCATTTCATACACAAATCAATTCCTATTTTATTTCATGAGCTTTCTTTATTTCCATTGTATAATTTGGTGAGGAAGGAGATTTGATTGTTAAATCAGTAATAGGAATGTGATAACAGAGGCGCGCGGGGGGGGATCCTTTCTTAAATAGATAGATGCTTATTTCTAATAGATAAATAGAGACTTGGGGCGGTGTGTGTGTGTGTGTAACTTTGTGAAGACTTACATGGGCAACCAAAGAAAAACTCTATATTGTCACAGCTAGGTCAATATTTCCATATATTCACAGACCTCGATGCTGCTGGTTTACAGCACCAGGAAAGTATGCCTCCGATGAAAGCTTATACAGCACCAGATATGTTTAACCATGCCATGGCTGTCAATTCTCCACATTTCATAAGCATGTTATGCCTTAGTAGCAAAAGAGAAAGGTGTGTGTGTGTGTGTGTATGTGGGTTTGTATAAAGGTTCATTGCTGCTACAAAACAATCATCAGTGTAGTAAGATGGTTTAATAAACATTACCTCAGTTTTGTGGAAATGGAGAGCAATGAAAGATATAAAAAGAATGGAGAGGGGAAATTACCATACCATTCTTTGTGTACTGCGTAGAGGACAGGGTAACATTTTGCGAGGACCAACATATAACACCAGTTTAAGATAATGCTAGTTTCAGCCATTTCATTATTTAAACTGAGCTCAGACCTCTCTAATATCCTGTTCTACATAATTCCTAGATTCTTCCGTCGTTCCTATTTCTCAGACTAAAAGTATTGCAGGCTTGGAATTGTGTGAACTCTAGTTGCATCCAACTGGAACGACAGAAACAGAGATCTTCTGTCACAGAGTCTACAAAGCTATTATTACTGACACTTTCATGGCATTTTCTTCTTAGTTCAAGCATAGGTTCTCTTTGCACTTAAGGACAGTTTCAGGCATCTAGCCGATTCGCACCGGTTCAAACAAATCGGTTGGGAAAATTTTGATTGGTTTGGAGAACCGGCAAATATCATCTCTGGCTGGCAGTTAGATTTCATCACTGGTTCAAATTCCTTCTTAGAAAGAACAAGGGTCACAGAAGTCATCTGAGAGATAATTTGTCTTGTAAACAGATAACTTTCATTGACATTACATTCATGATCTCTCTTGCTGTATATGATCTCATGATGTTCAGGCCAGCTCCTATGTTTTTTTAAAATTATTATTTAATCTGATTATAAATATTTTGTCATGCAAATGATTAATTTCAATTAGAAAACAATATTCATTTCTGTATGTTGATAATTACTTCATATGAAAACTATATATACCATACACACACACACGTGTGTGTGTATTCACACACACACACAAACATATTATATATACATACATACACACATACACACATACATTACACCCACACACCCACGCACCCCACATACATACATACATATGGATAATGGTGACACCCTGTGGTTGGAATAATGTATGACAATTTTGTCTTATTTCCTCATTTCAGATTCTTCTGTCCTCCCACCCACCCACCCACCCCCGGAAAAGGGTGTTCCTGTTACTGATAAAGACTTCAGTGGTAATTTCCCCAAACTGACATCAGAGGATTCCACCCATCAGAAGTTTCTCC
This sequence comes from Oxyrhabdium leporinum, assembly GCA_032468155.1. NCBI lineage: Eukaryota > Metazoa > Chordata > Lepidosauria > Squamata > Cyclocoridae > Oxyrhabdium > Oxyrhabdium leporinum. The sequence continues at coordinate 100,597 of JANHFL010002104.1, read as the reverse complement.
GACACAAGTCCCACTGAAATAGGTGCAGCTAATGTCTGAAATGCATGAATAATTCCTCAAGCCAGTGAGAATTACTAGAATCACCAGGCAGATCAGAACTTCTTACAAGAAAGCCTGCTCAGATGTTACATTTCCAGATGTTTCCATCATTGATAGAATAACACCCATATCTGGGCTTTGTAGCGCAATTCAACCTTCAATTCTATTGCCTTGTACATTTCCTAAGCCAACTCTGGACATCTTAGGGATTAGATTCCCATAGAATAATAAAGGAAATTCTAACCTCAAGTGGATGCCTGTTCATGTAAGATGTTGATTTCTCTCTCCTTCTGCATTAACAGCGTCAAATTTCCAGAGCTCAAAGATCCTTTTGCAGAAGTTTTTATTAGCATGACCACCTTAGATGATTACTTTCAGCAGAAATTCTGCTTGTCCTTTTCTCAGCTTAGTCTTTTTTGAGGCTACTTCCCCCTAATGCAATGTTATGATCCACTTAAGCTGCTTAGTCCTTCTTCAGGGCAATCCCTTATGATAATGTCACATTAAGGCAGCCAAAAAATACACAGTATTCAGTACCCCAAATCACTGAGTATCCTTCCTTCCATTGGTCACAAAACCAGATATATTTTTTCCACAATATGACAAATATTAATCTCTAAGTATAGCATACTGTGAAGATCTGCAATGTACTCCTACACCATAAGGTGCAACATAAATGTAGCCTCTTTAAATGTAATAACTTCCTGAAAAATTGCAATTATCTCTGTTAGGAAGAATCTCTGTGTAAAAGATATTCCCTACAATGTTGTTTTTATTTTAGATTCTACCTGTTTGGAAACTGAAACAGTTCAAAAAGATATATCTAGGGTTATATAGCAGAGGACAAAACCAAAGGTTAAATACAGCATTCTCCAGGAAAGGAAAATGGATAATTGCAATTATATGATTTTAAACTGTATTTTGCTGTCAGGTGTTTGGTTTGGATGAAAGAATGGTTTTCATTAACAAATTAGTGACTCTTAGAATTATAAGATTATGGTCTGAGGCTTGGATTATTTATGGTATGATAAAGTTAAAAGAATATTTAAAAAATCATTGTCAGGAATGCCATATGACAAATATGGAATAGCTATAAAGCCAGGCTATGCCCAAAAATACCTTTGTTGGCCACAGCTCAAGAAGTGTTTTACAGGAAAGAAACAACAGGCAAAGACAAATGGCTAATATACCGTGATAAGTTATTCTGTACAGTAGCAGAGGAAAATGAGAAGCTTAAATGAAATCAAGAGAACAATTGTTTGAGTAGGGATTTAGTTTTTAATGGTTCTCATATTAAGAGAAATATTTAATATAGACTTAAAATGTACTGGGAATAAAATATGCTAAATCAGAATCTGAAAATGAAGTATTGTACCTACAAGTGAATTGGATGACTTGCTTTGCACCAGCAAAAAGGAAAACACTTTACTGTTGTGGTGAGGCCAAAAAAAGTCAGAGGACGGTCTGGGGCAGCCTGAGTTGACATCATATATTACTGCTCTTCCAAAATGTAGGAGACATGATTGGCCATAGGAGATAAAAGTGATGCTGACCTAAATTCTCTAAGTTATGCCTATATACAAAATCTGGCAAATGCTCCAGAAGCCAAATTTTCTTCCATGCTGGGAAGTGAATTTAAGATTTATTTTGCTTTCCAGCAGATGGCACTGTAATATGCTATCAATTAGATTTGGTAATAAAAAGGAAAGTTTAAAGTACACACGCATGCAATTGCCTTCTCACTCCTATGGGTGATATATTTCTTCTTGAATCTCGGATCCTGTATCTGAGAGTTTTATATATGTATGTATGTATGTATGTATGTATGTATGTATGTATGTATGTATGTATGTATGTATGTGTATGCGTGTATATATCCAATATCAGATCCTCTATCTGAGAGTTTGAGGGTTCCTATATAAATAATTCTTCATTCTTGCCACTCTCTTGATTTGTCATTGGTGTTTTCCTTCGAAATTTTAAAGACACAGCTAATTTCTTTTGTAGGTCCAGTGAAACATCCTTTTCTACGTCATTTTTTGACCTGTCAATTGTATATCCACACCTGTCTCTGCCTTGACAACATTTGTTAGATATCTGTTATTTCTTTAATAACAACTTTGGGGGCAGTCTATCCATAGAAGTAAACATCTTTACTGACATTGTGGCTACTCTTTTCTGTATTCATTCTTCAAAAGTCTCCTACAATACTTTTGCTAGAACATTTTGCAACATTTTGCAGGTTTGTAAATCTTTCCTCTACCTAAAAGAATTAGTTCCTTCTATTTGCCCAGTTTTTGAAATCATATGACTGCTGTCTTTGTTGGACCTTGCAAAAAACTAAACAGGATCTATTTCCTATAAGAAGCTGTTCTTTCTTTGTAATTAATTACAAAATCTTATTGTAAAAGTTTTAATATTCCAGTTTTTATCTGACATAGTCTGTTTACAGCTTTCTAAGATCAAAATCTTATTTACATTTTTGCTGTTGGTTTCAGATTCTTTAAATTCCTAAGCTTATGATTAAAAATTTCTTTCAGTCACGATTGAAGGCAGACTCATCTGGTGTTTTCAGACTTGTTGGTCTCAAGATATCTAAAAGCTTAGAAGCAGTTAATGAGTAATTTCTGAAAATGATTAGAAAGTGAGGTTTATGAACTTAAGTGTTTTTAATGGTTTGACCATGTTGTGAGCAAGATGGCTGATCCTGTTATCTCCAGGTGCTCAAACCTGCAGAAAATCACTGTCTGGGGTCTCCTTGCAAGGAACAGTCTCCAAAGCATATCTGGGCAATCTCCCAACATTCTCATCTGGAGAGATTTCAAGGAACAGGTCTTCTTACTGGCTCTGTGGTTTCTGCTTTTGCAGCGCTGTCTTCAGTTTGCCATGACTTCTCCAGAGGATTGAAGGATGATTTCCACTGAATATTCATATTCTTCAGACAGAGGTATGGGGTTCTGGTATATTATCCATTCCTTAGCGGATGGCCACAATACCCGTTAAGCATGAAACAAGGTTTCTTACCCTACATTTTTCTAAAACTATGAATATTAAGATTTGTCTACTTGCTTACAATAAAGACCCAAAACAATTTTTTTTGTTGCCAGAAAGGAGGAAAATTAAGAGAGGAAAAGAATGCAATTTACAGGAATCACCAATAATCACTTGTAGAGATTTCAGTGTTACGTACATGTTCAGTAATTACTCAAAAGTCAAAGAAAGGCATTTAGTACATGCTCTGGAACAACAATGCAATATCAAACGCACCATGAGAGAGGATCCAGGAATAATCGCAGTATTCTTCACTGGGAAATAGGGTTGGGGTGAAGGAGAATCCAGGGACTCCTGCTTAGGAAATCGAGCTTATTATATTAAAAGTCTAAGGTTCGATCCGCTTTCCTCCCCAACAACCGTGTTTTCTTTCCAAATGAACGTCACCTGTACGTGTGTGTTGGGTGGGGGGGGTTGACCAGCCGCGCGGTGGACCAGAAGACTAATACGCTTTTCCCACGAGGACCCAGGGGGAGGGGCCTGGCCCTAGGCTCCGCCTCCTTCCGAGATCCAATCCGAAGAGACGTGCTCCTTTCCTTGCCTTCTTCCTTCCTCGTTTCCTTCGCCCCACGGCAGGGAGGGAAGAGGCAGGGAGGGAGGGGGGGGGCGGTTCGGCCGGCTGCAGCTACGCGGGACGCGCTGCCCATCTGGCGTGAGAGCTGGACGCGTCCTTTGAAGAAAAACGAGCGGCTGCGGCGCACGAATCCTTCCCCGGCCGGGCGCGGGAGCGAGTTTTGAAAAGCGCCGGGAGAAGCAAGTGAGCGAGAAGGGCCTCCCCGGGCGCAGGTCTGGAGATTATGGGCCGCAGTCATGGACTGGGTGTTCTCCTCTTGCTGCCCGCTTTGTTGTCCTGGAGCTCGGCGGAGAAGCTCGGTGAGTCGGCCTGCCGCATGCCGGTTCGCACGTTTGGAATAGGAAAGTTTAGTGGAGTGAAGAGTGGGGAAGTGGGGGTGAGAGACTGGAGGCGGATGGACGCGCCCGCAAGAGGCATTATTCTTACGTGCACGATCTCTTCTCTGTGGACCGAGCGAACGAGCACTTTGCATTGCCAGATATTTCTTCCCTTTTCGGTCGAGAGACTGTTAATCCCAGGAGATCGTAAGAGTGTTCAAGGTCTTTGAAACCTTCAGCTTAACTTTGATCTCAGCGCATCTTTCAAAAGCGTTGGAAATTGGAACCTGCTGGATAAAACCTGCTTTTACTGTTTTGTTTGTTTTGTTTCGGTGCAACGGGCTGTTCTTTTAAAAACCTCGAATTGAGGCGCAACCGAAGGCTAGAAGTTTTGGATTGAAATAATCTGCCGGAGTTAGGATTTGTGTTGTTATAATATACAATCTGCAGCTTTTTTTTTTATTCTGTAGTTCCCACGCGCATATGTTTCTTTTTACACCCTGCTTTCAACCTTGGCTTTCGGGAGATAAAACAGCTGAGTTTGTGTCTATTCTGCAAATAGATAACGGGCTCTTAAAGTTTCTGATCCAGCTGTTTGAACTTCAGCATTCTGGAGGTAGAGGTTGTTGGATTCTTTTAAAGCTTTTTGGTTTCTCAAATGTAATAAAGAGGGTTCTTCTGGCATTTACATCTGAATCCTTCATTAACGTCACCTTGTTCTGTGGGGTTGTCTCACATGGAGTAAGAAAAAACAGAATCTGCATTCAGTTTCTAGTTTTAGAATACCTGCACAATCATTGAAAGGATAGAGATTCCATCTGACTGCAAAAAGAGACTTGCACAGCTAGTCTCTTTTCCAATCTTCCTGAGCAATGTGGAGAAAGATGTGAATGGAATGAATGGAGTTAGCACATGCATGTTTATGAATGCCTGAACAGGGTTGTGGGCCATCCTGAGATAAGATCCTGTGGGATCTCACTCCAACTTGTGTACCTAAAACGTGATAAATACTGTGTTGAAATGAAATATTACACTGATACCGGTAGCAGCACTGGTTAAGTCAAGCATATATACCAAATGGCATTTTATCTTCTAGAAGCTGGGTCTCATCTAAAAAAAAATAATAATAAAAAATCATCTACAAGTCCCGGAAATCACACTTAATCTTTAAAATGCATGGTGTGTGAAATGTATTTTTTTAAGGTGTTTGGAATTTGTCACTTTAATTCCTCTAGCGTACCTTTCAGGTTTTCCCTGCAAAATTAAATCTCAGATTGTGGACCTGTTTAAGCAACATGATTTAAGATTAGCAATTCCTCAAGCTGCTTGCTTTTCAACTTCAAACTAGTTTTTCTGTAACATAGTTATAGAAAAAGAAATCCTGCTGTGTAGTAAGATGCACCCTTAATTTGCTTTCCTTTTAGAGGGATTAACTTTGAGTAGTTGTAGATATGTTCTTCAGGTGAACTTTGCTATTTGTACCTTGTGGGAAGTTCCACTATCAGAACAATCAGTTGTAACTCAGAAATAGATGATCGGTGGATACAGGTTAGGACATGCAAGTGGTTCCCTTATATGAAACCAGAAATGCAGTGTTCTAAAGTTGCTGACTTTTTGACATACAGGATGGCTCTTATTTTCTATGAAGTTATAAACTTCCACAATTGTAGAGGGAAAGATGTCTTAATAGTCTGTTAATTAAGAAGAATAAAAAACCCAGTTGCTGTAGTTAAACAAAAACATTGAAGGGTGTACGTAGATCTCTTACATAATGGCCAAATAATCTGCAGTTCTCAATCTTTTATTCCCCATAGACCCCCTTAAATACCTTTTGCGGGCATGGACAGACCCCCCCAAGACTTAACTCAAGATTTAAATCATAAAATTTCTTCAAGCTTTCACGGACCCCCTGTGATGATACTGTGGGGCTCCTAGGGATTCATGGACCAGAGGTTGAGAACCACTGCTCTACAACAATTTAAAAGGAGAGATTCCTCTCTTTTTTTGACCTTTGGTTTGTCTAATATAGCTAGAAAACATGGCTTTGCAAATAGAACCTTGAGTTATAATGTATTAGTTGATTTGAGTGCTTTATATTGTTTGACCCTGTTAATCCACGGCAGCTTTATCTGTTAATCTAGCTATAAGATTGTAAAAGAATTATTTGGGGTGGAAGGAAGGGGAAAAATACAAAATCCATAGTTTGGTCAATACATTCATTAGAACCTATTGCTGTAGTTTGCTAAAAAAAAAGGGGGGGGGGTAAGGTTCCAAATTCTCAAGAAGATAATACACAAAATATGAGATAGGAGAAAAATGTGTTTAAGGAAATAAGACAGCAGTTCTGATAAAGGCATCTAGAACTTAAACGCGGAATTTTGCAAACTGCATTAGTCACCGAGTATTGCAATTTTCAGATTGTATCCAGTGCAGCAAAGAAGTAATAGGCATACAGTATGTATAATTTCTTAAAAACTTTGTATGTCAGCTATATATTACACTTGTTTTTCACTTTGGGTGAAACTAAGCTTGAATGAAAACAGTCTTTCGTTTGTTATACCTTTTTAAAAGCAGGAAACATATTTATGCTACAAAGTATAGCTGCCTAAGAATGAGTGCTGAGAGGTCAGATGTTTCAAACTCAGATTTGCAACGAGTTTGGTAGGTGGCCTGAGGCTGAGCAGTGCTTGTATCTCAGCTTCTTCTCCATCAGCATTACAGGTGCATAACTGACCGTCATATGGGATTGTTGTAAAGAGTAAGTCAGATAATGTGACGTTATATCTTGTATTAAAAACAGATAAGTGCGACTTCCGGGTTGGGAACCCTGGATCGAGGACGGGTCCTTTGGGATCCGTCTGCTTCAAGACGCTGTAAGCCGAAAA
>JANHFL010002104.1:54378-77894 GCA_032468155.1 Oxyrhabdium leporinum | reverse complement strand
TATATTTTTATATTTTTGTGTGAACCGCCCCGAGTCCTCGGAATGGGGCGGTATATAAATTAAATAAAATAAATAAAAATAAAAATAAATTGTTAATAAAAATGTACAAACATTTAATAGTAATTTGTTTATTCAGGTGTTTCGATGCAAATTTAACCCAAAATTTGGTGGTATTTCTTTACTAAAGGCTGGGGAGGGACCAGAATGAAATGGTTCCAAAGGGGTTGTTTTTCTCCCCAATTTTTTTCAATGGGTGGGAAAAGCCCCGCCTAGATATAATGATGCTGTCTTCCAGTTTTCCAGATGGTTAGGTTTAGTGGCACATAGTTATACTGTAGACTTCATTACCATAAGACATAGCAATAGCCACTAACTTGGATGGCTTTAAAGGGGAACTGGATACATTCATAGAGGATAGGACTATTGAGGATGAAGTTTTGAGTACCCCAAGGTTGACCACTATGATAAACAAAATGGCTGATGAAAATGGGCCTCGGCCCAAAACTGCAGGGCTTTTTGTTGTTGTGCTGACTTATTGTGCTAACTTGGCAGTTTGTGGCATCCAGGTTCAGATTCTTCAATTCTATCAAGTAGGGCTTTTCTATGCCAGACACTGCTCAAATTTGGGCAGTGACATAGCATTTGCTGTTAAGCCAGTAAAAAAAACCCCCATATTGTAGTCATTGACAAAGTGGATTTGAATTGCTCAGTTTAACCATCCTCTTACCATATTTCCATGAAATATTAATTTGTGGAATAATAATTGTGGTGTTTGTCTTTTATAAATCTCCATTTGTTCCTAACTTTCTCTTGTATCAATTATCCTGTTTTTTGTGTGTGTGTGTGTTTTTTTTCTTCGGTATTGCAGGTATTCAAAGCCAACTCAAATCACAGAGATATAGTTCGGAATAATTTTATTCCCCCTATAGTAGCTCGTTTTCTGAGAATTATTCCACAGACCTGGTACAGAAGAATAGCCCTGAAAGTGGAACTTATTGGTTGTCAAGCAGCCCGAAGTAAGCCATTTTTATCTTTACGTAGCTTGTAAAAAGTAGAATCCGATTGTCCCACAAGTGGAATGTTGATGTGTTTTTTTCATCTCTTTGTAGGTAACATCTCTCTTATTCATCCACTCGGGCAAAGACCAAGTCAAAGCACAGGTGTTTCCACTAAAACAGATGACCAGTCAAGCACAGAATATATACCTTTAGTTGAAACCAACTTAGGTACGACAATCAGTGCAATTCTGTGTATGTGAAATGGAGAAGAAAATTTTAACTGTTGGGAACAACTATTCAAAAAACGGTCACACCGTCCAGGGTCAAAGGCAGGCAGTTCCCATCCATCCCGTTTCCCCGTCCCCCCTCAAATACACACATTTTCTGTTATCAATTTGCTTTCCTCAAATTTGCCTAGCATTCCACTTGTGGCCTCTGCTTCCTGAGCTGTTATCAATGCAGTTTGACAGGACAGTAGCAGACTTTCAGTGATATATTTTGCTTTCTTCAAAAATAAAATGGAAGAGGAAGTGGACAGCAATCTGCTCCCATTTTCATCCTTAATGCTCCCTCCAAGTGGTCTGAAATACGCCGTTGGAATTCTGCCATGTTGGCAGCATCATTTAATTGTAATGGGCTTGAATAGAACAATGATTCAATAATGAGCTTATTGAATAATGAACTTACTATATGTGATCCAATTATGGAGGACAAAATATTGGGCACTTACACTAGCCATCTTTCCATCAACTTCTCTGATCATATATATATATGTATGTGTGTGTATCTTTTATATATCTTTTTAAAGTCGCAGTAGAATAGCACTCCATCAATTTTGTTTTTGTAATGGAATAGAGTGCCTGCTTTACAAGAGATGTACTCCTCTGTATGATAATAAATGTAATCATTAGTGTGTAGTGCAGCTCTCAAGTCAGTTTTCTAGCTTTGTTTTCAGACTATTTTAAATCTTGATTTATACTTTACATTTTTGTAAGGATTGAATCTTATGGCTATCATTATTCCAACCCTGGTGGTGTTTTTGCTGCTCCTGTTATTGGGAATCTGGATCTTTACTGCACTGCGAAAGTAAGTGACTTTTGTTTTCTCATTCAGAATTAGTCACATGTTCATTGTCATTGTTTGGATAGGTGCAGCCTCTTAATTATGATGTTTCAAAAGTAATTGGTAGATAAAAATAATTCCAATGAGGAAAATATTGTTTCGTTTAATGATTTTATATATTCTTTATAAACTATTGCACGTCTGCTATCTCATTTAATTCCCAACAGTTTTCATTAGTTTAGTTTATCAGGCTTCCACAATTCCGAATCTCCAAGAAATGTGTGCTTTCTCTGTCTCCTTCTCTCCTTGTCTTAACATTCATTGGCATACCGTATATACTGGTGAATAAGCCCATCAGTGAATAAGCAGAGTCTTGAATTGTAACCAAAATACCATGGAAAATGTGCCACATGTGAATATGATGCCCTTCCAAATTTTTGAATGTTTTAATTTTTAGAATTGGCATATTTATGGATGGTATATTTTTCATAGTATTTTGTTTAAAAATTCCAGGGTTGGCTTATCCATCAGAATATACAGAATACATGGGTTCTTTTTTTAAAAAAATAAAAATACTGCATATGTTGTATATGAAAAGGCCATCTGTAGATAAACCAGGCCCAATTTTGTTGGTGTATTTTGGAATCTACAATTCTTGGTTTACCCATGAGAATATGTGATAATTATAAATTGCACTTAAGAAGAATGGGGAGACTGTATAGCTTGCCAAAGTGTGCCTGATCAGAGAGTTCTTTCCACATTTTGTGGGCAAGCATAGCAGAAGAGCAAGATCAAGCCAGATCAAAGCATTGTTTCAAGATGCTTTGAGGAATCCCTGCCAATTCATTAAGTGTTAATTATTTGCATGGAGAATTAGCTCAGAATAGGATAGCTGCACTTGGTTTAGCCTTGAAAGAGAAAATCATTTTTTTAAAATGCACTCAATCATTAAAGGAGAGCTGAGGCAGAGGAAAAAAATTATGCTGAGCTTTGCTTTGTAATGAGGTATTGTTGTGATTTCTGAACATAGACAGAAAAAAAGTAGCTTACGAAAAAATATCATGAGCGCAAGTGTTTTTTTCTCTTCCTCTCTCTCTCTCTCTTACGGACATACTGCTACAGAAGACTATAGTTTGGTGATTGTTGGCCGATCATGGAATACAAATCCATTTACTGCGAAATCTTGTTTTCAACTATTGCTGTTTAACAAATTTTAGATGCAGCAGACCAAATTTCAGTCTGGATGTCCACTGACATAATGGACAAATACTCTAAACCAGGCCTGTCAAACTGGCAGCCCACGGGCCGGATACGTCACACCAACCCTGGCTCCACATAGGCAAAAAACATTGCGATACATCACGATCCGGCCCATGACATGATCGAGTTTGACACCCATGCTCTAAATCCAAAGTAGTCTAGACAAGACAGATATAGTTATATTAATTTTACCTTAATTTTCACCATCTGCAGAGAGAGGTTTATGACCCAGATTTCCCTATGTGATTTACATTTCAATTTGCATAATATAATAACAAAAATCACTGTGATTATGTAGTGTACTTTCATATTTAATAGACATTTGGGAGTATCGAATATCCCCTTCCTGCAAGTGACCTATTAAAATAAGGTTTCGCTGTCCTGTAGCTTTTAACCATGCTTTCTTTCTGAATTGTATTGTACATCATAATAAGCAAAAAAAAAAAAAAGTTCCACAGAGCTTCATGGAGACTGCTTTTTGAGTAAACACATGTTCAGGCTGCTGGTGAACAAGGAGAAATTTGTAGACATGGACACAACCTGATTGACACACTGGGTTGAGATCCTGTCAAATCATCTTACATTCCACTTTCCTCTTTGCCAAGCCATTTAGTGTTAGTGAAGAATGAACTTTCTAACTCCTCTTCACCCTGGAACCTAATAAAAGGAATAGTATTACTGATGCGAATCGGCTTCTTATCTTAAGTAATCTTTTCAAATAAAGAACTAGTAAGCGGATTCTGCTGTTTTACCAGCACAAAATAATCCATTGGAACAGGTCATACATGTCACATGATGCCACTGATTGCCTCAGCCATACATAGCCCAAATTTATATTCATGAAATGAATTCTATTACTTCTAAACTATAGCTTAATCAATGGTACAAATACTGATTTTGGAGGCTACATATTTTTCAGAGCAGCCTAAGTTTACATAAGACATTAAACAGATTACTAGACTATCTGGCTGGTTAACAAAGTAAAAATATCTACCTTTTTATGATGCGTGCCAGAGGTTGGGAAAGAGATTCATCATAATGTCACTTTTATTCAAAAGGTGTTAGACTAGGACTGGAGAAACCCAAGTACAGACATTACCTACCCTACTTATGAACAGATTAAGTTCTAGGAGGCTCTCTGCAAGTCCAAACTAGTATAAAGAAACATGTGGCTGAGTATCTGGGTGGATCTGCAAACAGCATGCCAGAAACTAACCTTTTCCTGCCTTCAGGGACCTTTTAGGATGGACTTGTGATCAGATTTGCTCATTTCTGCAAACGTTTGTAACTTGAAAGTTCGTAAATAGGGTAACATCTTTACAAATTTACACTTAAGACACGGAAGCTTACTGGCTGTCTTTGAACTAGTTGTTCTGTCTACTCCAACTTACCTGCAGAGTTCATGTGGCAATAAAACAAAGGGAGATCTCCATTTTTAAGCCACTTTGAACTCATGAAGGAAATGCTATCAATTGAAGAAATAAAAGGGGAAATTGTTAGCTTCTTGATTTGTTTGTCTGATTGACGCTGTGAATATAAATAAAAATGATTTCGATCAAAACCCATAGCGCCTGAACTTGGAAGTGTAGTGAAAAAGTAGTACGAAAGCTATGTATCTGACTTCTAGGAAAAATAAGAAATCTGCCCACGATTCACAGATTCTTGACAAAGTACATAATAAACTTGGGAAGACATAGGCCTGAAAATTCAGAATTGCCTGCAGTTTGGAATTTACCAAATTAATAGATTCTGCAGAATCTATTTGAATGGAAGTAGGAAATGTCTAATTTATCTTGTTCTTCCTTACAGAAAAGGAAAGAAAGCTACTACGTATGGTTCATCTGACACTGGAAAACCAAGTTAGTGGCAATCTTTTGTTTTTGTTATAGGGCAAGAAGGAATAAAAAATGTTTCCTGCTGAGCAGTAATATTTTTTGGATTCAGTAGGAGGAATATCCTTGACCTGCTCCACCCTTCTCTCTCCTGACCCATGCCTCATGTTTTATATATAGTGAGTTGGACATTCAGAGAAAGCTGGCACTGATATCTCTGATCCTGCTCATCCTGTTTTTCAACTTCTCTGACTGCTTTGTGGGAATCTGGGAATAGGTTCTTACATTTGTTCCCCTACCATTTATGGTTGCATGAATGATTTATGATGGTATACAACCACCAAGGTTTTTATACAGCATTTTTTTATGTATTATGCTGCTGCTTTGACTCTCCAGCAGGGCCTGGCTTTGATCAGAAAAACAGCAAGGCCTAAATTTCAGTAGCACTAGGATTGTGAAGGCACATTAAAAAAAGTATAATATATATTCATGACTGTACAAGAAATAAAGTGCTGCTTTGCACATAATATTTTGGAGATCTAGAAATATTGTATATACAAGCTGAGCTTTTGCTTTTTTTTGGCTCCCTTGAGAAATAATTTCCACACACTAGCTTTGTGCCGTCTAAAAAGCAAAGTATAAACCTCCATTACTATAAGAGAAAAGAAAATTGTGTCCTACTAGAATTCCTGCCCACCTCGCAGTTCGAAAGCATGCAAATGCAAGTAGATAAATAGGTATCACTTCAGTGGGAAGGTAACAGCATTCCATGCGCTATTGATGTACAGCAGCTGTCCCCACCCCTGGTCCATGGACTGGCACTAGTCCACGGCATGTCAGAAACCGGGCCACGCAAACAAGTGAAGTCCCATCCGTGGGATGCAGTCAGCATGTGAAACCATGCCCCCTCCACTCTGTGGAAAAACCTCTCTCCACAGAATCAGTCCCTGGTGCCCAAAAGGTTGGGGACCACTGGCGTATAGCCATGCTGGCCACATGACCATGGAAATTGTCTTTGGATCGTGCTGGCTCCCTCAGCCAAAAAACTGAGATGAGCACCATGCCCTAGAATCAGACACAACTGACAGGAAAACCTTTACCTTTACCTTAAAATTCCATTCAAGTGGATCTTCAACATTTTAAGCCTTACAGAGATAACTTGATAGTGCTAATGCTAGTAGTGAAATTTCTGATACGAGCTACAATTAGTATTGTAATTGGTTTTCCAAATCATTTTAAAGGCAGTTTTATGATCACTTAATAAATCTATATGTCCACAACAACTTAAGAGTAAATAGATTCTATGCATGCAGTGCTTTAGATTGATTTACCTTTTGAGATTAAAGGTAGCTAGGATCTAAATGTCTAGGTTTCTGTTCTAGGTTTCTGGAAACAAATTCAACCACCCTTTGTCCGATATCAGTCTGTGGAATTCACCGTCACTTACAATAATGAAAAAGAGGCACCCAAAGAGCTGGAACTGATTACAAGCGAGATGGCAGGTAATTCTTCTGAAAACAGTCACTGTTTCTGACACTATAATTTGCAAAAGATTTGATCTCCCTCTCCTTAACTAGGGAAAGGCAGTGTAGTTCACATGTGATTGATTTATAATGATTTTTCTCTGTTCAGAAAGGCTTGCTTTCCTGCCCTTTGCCAAAGTTTTGCATGTTTTTTTAAAAAATAATCTACAGGCAGTCCTTAAGTTACTATCATTCATTCAGTGACCATTCAAAGGACCATTTCCAAAAGGCAACTGGACTTTCTTGGGTTTTTTTCTTTGAACACATTTTGCTTCTCATCCAAGAAGCTTCAGTTCTTAACTGATTGGTGGGGACTGGAAGAAAGGAAGTCCAGTTGCTTTTGGGAGAAGCACCTTTGGGACAACCATGACCTGGATGATTGAGAATCTCTGTAGGCATTCAGAGACATGGTGGTGCTGAACGCATGGTAGTTACAATTTCCCCCCGAAGTTATGGCCATTGCAGCAGCCTCATTCATGGGATCAAAATTCAGATGCTTGGCAACTAGTCTACACTACAAACTAGAGAGGCACTTCAACTCCCCCCATCCATCTATGACCCAGCCCCATTTTGACTTCCCTGCATTCCACTGGCCCCATCAGCCTGCCACCCTGGCCTATTGGCCCTGACAGCCCTGCTCAGAAGCCTTCCAAAATCTCACAAGAAGCCTGCATGGGATTGGAGCAAGGGCACGCACTGTCTGGACAAGGGGCAGGTGTGCCATGTCAGTAGAGGCAGGAACACGATACCAAAGATCAGATAGAGCAGTAAAGCCAGCAGGGGCATTGAACACAGGGCAGTGGAGTACAAAGTAGCTAGAAGGACAAGATGGGAAGGGAGGGAGGCGGGTCAGAAGAATTGAAGAGGGGGCAGTCCCTTACCTTAACCAAGGCTCAGGGCTGGGAGGGATCAAGCTGGAAATGGCTTGGATCAGGGTAGGACCTTGGCTCAGAACCAATGGGATTCAATTAACAGCAACCAGGAATGTTGTCATTAAGGACACAGGACCTCATGCTTTACAACCACATCACTTACAAAATTCTAGTCCCAATTCCTGTTGTAACTCAGGAACTATCTGCATTATCTCTAAAAAAAATAACATTGCTAATGTGCTTGTATGTGCTGCTTTTCCCCCCAATCGCTTCCCCCATTGCTAACATTTATGAATATTTATAAAAGCGTAGAAAGTTGACTAAAAGGGTTCCTTTGGCAAGAGACTAGTTGATGCCCTGACACTTAAGTGATTTCTATTCATGATTGAGGGTTTGTTGAAATGTTCTAGATGTCAACCTTAATGCATTCTGTCATGGGACATTTGCAATTCACTTGCTCTAATGCAAGACACCATGAAACTTTGATTAGCTCAAATAAGCAGATGGGGAAATAAAAATTGATGGGCCTTCTTTCCATACTTGTTAGTATCCATGCATCAGTTATCTTATTTGAGCTATATGCATAATTCAAAGGCAATTTCTATATAGGGGGATAGAAGTTTGTTTGGCATCTCTTCCCACTGGAAGTAGAGGCCACACTCAACTTCTGATGTTCTAAACAACTTTGGAAACAGGCACTTTCTCACAAAATGAATTTTATAGTTTTATGAGAGATATACAATCCTCAATCTTACAGGCCCATTCCAGCAGCCACTGAAAACCTAGCAAAATTAACAGGTAGCCCTCAACTTGCAGCCATCCCTTTAGTGTTTATTGTTCAAAGTAACAATAGCATTGAAAAAAGTGACTTATGACTATTTTTTACACAACTGTTGCAGAATTCCCACAGTCACATGAACAAAATTTGGGCACTTGACAACTGTCATGTATTTATGAGATCACCCTGCGTAATCTTCCTAGCTGGCTTCCGACAAGCAAAGTCAATGGGGGAAGCTAGATTCACTTAACAACCGCAGGATTCACTTAACAACTGCAGTGATCCTTTTTACAAATGTGGCAAAATAAAGGTCATAAAATGGGGCACAACTCACTTAACAACTGTCCTGCTTAGCAACAGAAATTCTGGGCTCAATTGTGGTTGTAAGTTGAGGACTACCTGCATGCTGCTACTGTTTGGTGGAGAAGGGATGGTTTGGGGAAACATTTTTAAAAATTTGCTTTAAGCCAAAAAAAAAAGAAGAAGAAGAAAAAAAAAGGTGGCTAAAATAACTGTATTCATTTTTTACCAAATTTAATGTCTTCTGTTAAGGGTTTTTTATCTAATTCACAGGATTTAATACAAACTATAGTGCACAACATGTCATGCATTTTTTCTTCTTCTTATTAAGCTATCAAAACTGCAATGAATTTCAGTTCATGCGGCCTAACTTTGCAATTTCCAACTGTGTTCCATTTTTCCTTTCCTCCACTGTCTCATGGAAGATAATCACAGAGATCTGAGATATTTTAAACAATATTTTTTTGCTACTGAAAATGTTTGCAAAGTGTTAACTGAATTTGTATGTACTTATTGATAACTCTTAAGAACTCTCCTTCTTTTTGGAGTTAAGAGAGACCGGTTAACATTGCCTCTTTCAGATTGCCACTGGTTTTTGTCCCTAGTTAGTGGAGCATGGGTTCTCTCTTTTTGTCTGTCTCCTTTTTGAGAGTCTTGCCCCCAAACTCTTCTGAAACCTTCAACACTTCAGCTTGTAATCCTGCTGTCCCACTAAATTCATCAGCCAACACTGCAAGGTTTCCTAGCCATCACTGTTCATACAATACAGGTAATTCTTGCTTAATGACAGTAATGGAACCAGAATTTCCATCACTAAGTGATGCAGTTGTAAAGTGCATAGTCTGTAGTTACATCATTAAGCAAATTACCACTGACTGTTAAGCAAGGATCTCACGTGACCCTAACTTCCTGTTGGCTTCTCACTGATTTTATTTATGGGAAGCCAGCAGGAAAGGTTGTAAATTGTGATCACATGACCAGAATAGATTGTTATAATCAGAAATCCAGGCTGACTGACAAGTATCCAGATTACGAGCATGTGATTGCAGGAACTCTTATGAGTGCTGAAACTTGGAAGACCGACCTTTAAGGACCTCATTCAGTGCCATAACAAATTCACCAACGTACAGCAAACTATTCAGGAATTAGCATGAAATAATGTGGCTGAATAATATTCAATCTGAACTGGAATTTTAAAGATGTTGTTTCTGTCTTCTGTCTAGATTATCAACAGCCCATCATGATAGGAACTGGGACAGTTACCCGGCAGGGATCTACTTTTAAACCAATGGATACAGAGGATGAGAAACAATGTCTCTCAGAGAACAGAAATCATTACAACCGCCCACAAAAAAGAAATCACCATGATTATGCGCTACCTTTGACCAATCAGGAACCGGAATACGCCACACCTATTGTAGAGCGATGTACGGGAATTGAAAATGTTTTTTCTTCAGATAATTGCTACAACATTCCTGCTGTTTCTTCTTTTCCTTCTGGAACTTTTCTTGCCTTATGCAAGGCAGATGGGAACAGTGGAGATTATAAAATACCACAAAACATTAAAGAGTATGATAAACCTAAAAGTAATATCTTGCCCATAGTGGACTATAATACATGCTATCAAAAACCACAGGCTGAATCCCTGACAAATGAGGGTTATTCAACACCTAGATACAACCTCCAACCAATAAATCAGACTGCGGTGACAGCACTCTTATAATCCACAACTCATGAAAACCTGATGATCCAGGAAAAAGGAAAGGACCTAAAAATACTGACATTCCTGCAGAATTTGAGTAATACACCAATTTTCCTTCTTTTCTCCATGAGGAGCCTTCAGAATAAGGACTGTAAGCAGTGGATTCTCTAGAGTTGAGTTGTTAGTGCTCCATTTTAATACTGTGCAATGTGTACATAGTTTTAATTTTAAAAAAATAACTTAAAAGTATCTTTAATTTGTTGTATGTTAACGGATGCACTGATTTCTAGGTGAGGCAGCATTCTAAATTGAGATATTCTCATTCTTGGAAGACCATATTTAGAATGGTGGTTAAATAAA
Source organism: Oxyrhabdium leporinum (assembly GCA_032468155.1). NCBI lineage: Eukaryota > Metazoa > Chordata > Lepidosauria > Squamata > Cyclocoridae > Oxyrhabdium > Oxyrhabdium leporinum. The sequence continues at coordinate 67,207 of JANHFL010002104.1, read as the reverse complement.
AAACCAGACGTTTAAAAATTTGCACTTACCATACCACAGATTTTGTCATAACAAAAAGTATTTTGCAATTTATGTTTGCTGCATGATAGCACTCCTTTTTAATTTATTCATGATGATCACTTGGATGATAAGGTACAGAACTTCCATGATTAAAAGAGCAATCGTTTTTTGCTCCTCTAAGATTTCCATGGGGACTGCCTACATGTTAGCAAGCATATATTCAGGAGTGGCAAGAATTAGAAAGTTTGTTTTTAAATGAAAGTTTAGATTCTCAGGGAATAGAATTAGACACAACTTCAGTGACATGCTACATTCCTGTACTCCCTCAAAATCTCACAGATCATATAGTACTGCTAGCATCTAACCATGAGTGGCATATACACTTGGACCAAATCTGGCTTGTTTTCCATTCTAAGCAAGATATGCTTATTTCTTCTTTGGGAAATATGGAAAAGAATAAACTGCCTACCGAAGTTATTTAAACTGCTACCTCTGTTCTTTTTTTGTGGGGGAAGAGGGGGCTCCAAATCAGTTTTTTTACTACTGGCAACTGCCTGGACTAGTCCGTGAAGTTTTCTTTGTGTTATTTCAGAAGTGGTTTGGGCCTTGTCTGCTTCTTGGGACTGAGAGAATGACTGGCTCAAGGTCACTCGGCTGGCCTCGTGCTTAAGGCAGGATTAGAAATCATGGTCTCCTGGTTTTTAATCTGTCATCTTAACCATGATACCAGTTTGGCACTCTCACCTTTGTTCTGTTCTGTTAGTTTTATTCTTTTCAATATGTGTAATTTTAATTATATTCCGTATATAAAATCTATGTCAGAATGAACAGAAAGCGGTATTTTCAAATCTACTTTTGTAGCAATTCAGAGCATATACAAAGGCATATTTATAAATCCCAGACTATTTCTGAATAAATATACAAAAATGGGTGCTTATTTATTTATTTATTAAATTTATATTGCCACCTATTCGCCCATGGCAACTCGAGGCGGCTTACAGATTATAAAACCATAAAACAAATTTAACAAAAAGAATCAAATAAATTAACAAAGTACAATATAACAAAATCACCCCCCAACTCCCACCCCGACGACATCAGATCACACGAGCCATTTAATGGGCTCCATCCCTCTCTGCACATGCACAACCAGCGAACCTCTTGCCAAAGCAAGAGCAGCCCACCTTTGAATTAGATACCATGTAATGAGAACATTTCCAAACAAAGCTAAGCTGTGGACCGTCTCCATTAATTCAGAGCACAGAACTATTCTAATAAAGGATAGTTCACAGCAGATATAAATAACATTTGGTCTGCTATAAGACATCTTTGTTCAGCTAAATTGCTTTAAAATCTGATGGAGGGGGCATTCTCATGGCAATTTACCTACAGAGGTATTTTATTTTTGGCCCATTTATGCAGCACTGTACAATCTTTGGAACTATCCTCTGAAATAGTACCGTATTATTAGCTCAATGAAACTACAATGCTATTGTATTTTTCTGCCTTGCATATTTCTGCATCATTTAGTCAGAGCTACACTAAAAGCATATTCCATTAAAACAATTTAATGGAATGGGGGTAGGAAATTCAATATATAAGACCACGGTGAAAAAAAACTATCCCCGTGAGGCTGGACAATACTATGTAAGTGCATCAGAAGTTTCCATATGCTGAAAGATTATATTTTATTTCTTCTTTGTAGTACAGTCATGAAATATTCAGTGAGATACAACAGAATGACTGGACTAGATTGATAACCTTAAGTGCTTCTTATTCCAGTTCCCATTTTAAAAAAATTCAGCTGTTCTCTGCTGATGTACTTCTCTGAGAGACATAGTGCTAAGAGCCCATAAACAGCAAAGAATATGAAATATTTCTCCTTTTTAGCAGTCAGACAGGAACAACAACAATTATTTTGGCAAAATCAAAAAACAAAACACGACGAGTGTCATGTTGTGATGATAGGGCAGCTAACTAGTTCTGACAGGTTACAAATAAGCATAATTTGATTAAGGATTTACTTTTGAGATCAAATCCTATGCTTCAGAACCTTTATAAACAGTTTAGCTACATGTTTAATTATGAGCTTTGCTCTGGATTTTTTTTTTTTTAATAAGACAAAGTGTACTGGAAAATGAATGCTTGGACTTGCAAACCTTGATGTAGATAACAATACAGCCAAAACAACTGCTCACAGGCACCAGATAATGCAGTGACCCTGCTCATGCATTTTTTTCTAAGAAACTGCAATCATTTCAATGAACGGCTTTTGTTGTTCTTTGTAATTCACTGCATTACCTTGATGTAGCGGTTAAAGTGCCGACCTAGAAACCACAAGACTGAGTTCTAGTCCCACTTTAGGCATGAAAGCCTGCGGGCTGACTTGGGAGTCAGTCATTCTCTCTCAGCGCAACCTATCTCACAGGGTTGTTGTTTTGGGGAAAACAGGAAGAGGAAGGAGTATTATGTATGTTTTGCTGCCTTGAGTTATTTGTAGAATAATAAAAGGGGGATAAAAACTTAGTAAATAAACAGATAAAAGCAGGCCAGATGGTAAGAAAAAAAAGCCACCGCTCTGCATTAAACTGAGGTGAAAACAATTTAGCTTTGCAATACTTGCAACACAGTGTAGACAAGCAAAGGGTTCCCCATAGATTTCAAACAGATGTTTTTTTCCCAGTTATCCCAAAAATACTGAGCTGTTTGACCACTGTTCGATAGTAAATCTTTTAAATTGATTGTAGGTCTACTAAAATATACATGCAGTAGGCCGAGTTTCTCAAATAATGTATTTTTTAAAATAAAATACTGTTAAAGCCCAAGTTGTCATAATGGTCAGGCAGCTTCCAGTCAAAAACAATGATAAAGTATATTAAAATCAGTATTCCCTTAACTGAGAATAGCAGCTTCAACACATTAAATCAGAGCTATAAAATAGTATTTCTGATGGCAAATGTCAAACATTTGGCATTTACATGAAATATAATGTAGTAGCAGGCAAAAAAATTTGTATTCATTCAACTTCCTTTACCAGATTACCGTATTTTTTACACTATAAGACGCTCCGGACTATAAAACGCATGTTAGTTTAAGAGGAGGAAAACAAGGAAAAAAACAACTGTCTCTGCCTCCCAGCATCCATCCGGTATTCATCTGGCTACCGTCCTTGCAGCAAACAGCCTGGTCAGCTTTAGCACGTTATTATAGCCCCAGCACGTGGCTTGTCAGGGCTCACAGCTCCATTGCACCCACCACCAGTCAACTGAGCTGAGCTGCTGCCAGCGCTGGGGAACACTGGAGCCTTCGCTGCCGAGCAGCTGATTGGCAATTGGATTTGCCTCCCAGAATACCACCGATCAGCTGTTCTAGGCGACGGGGATCACTGCCGCTGTTTGCCACCATTTGCCACCTGTTCACTGCCACCAATTGGCGGAAGCAAAGGGCCAGCAGCGATCAACGGCAGCAATAGGCAACGGCAATCCCCGCCATCTAGAACAGCTGATCAGTGGTATTCCGGGAGGCAGCGAAGGCTCCAGCATTCTGCCGCACCAACCCCCTCCCCCCACCACAATATTCATTCTATAAGACACACAGACATTTCCACCCACTTTTTTGGAGGGGGGAAGTGCGTTTTATAGTGCGAAAAATACGGTACTTACTATATGAGAGCCAGTCTACCTAGTTTTTAAAGCACCAGGCTAGAAACAGGGAAACCATGATTCAAGTCTGGCCTTAGCCATGAAAGCCAACTGGGTAGCCATGTAGGGCCAGTCACTCTCTCTCAGCCCAACTCACCTCACAGCGTTGTTGTGGGGAAAACAGTACAAGGAAAGAGTATTAGATATGTTCACCACCTTGAGTTGTTTGAAAAAAATAATAAAGGCAGGATATAAAGTGAGTGAGTGAATGTAATAATGCAGGAGTCAAAATAGGATGTGCATTCCACTATGTTGCTGTGAAAAGATGACTGAAGAAATCTAGCTCAAGATTGATATAAAATCAGGAATACCTGCTTGACATGCTTGTACAGGAGCACAAAGCAGTGTACATAGTTCTTCCTTTTGTTTGTCCCAACTCGCTGGGATGAGAAATGGCAACTAGTCCAAAGTTGTCCAGTGAGCTTCCATGGCTGAGGGTGGACTAATCTGGATCTCCCTGCTCCTAGTCCAACAACTTAGTCACAATACTACACTGGCTCTATGTACAGATAGGTACTGTTTTGTGACATTTGTTAATTATCTAACAAACTAAATAAAAAAACCTAGATAATATACGGTGGCAATGCTCTGATCTAACCCCTAACTATTACCTTTACCAAAACATGATGAACGGATTAAATATCGCATGATTTGTGGAACGCAAGAAAGTCCCTCTGGCTTTTCTAGTTATGCATATCAATAATGCATTCGCAATGCCAAAAGACTGGAATAGTTCTATTATTGTCCCATTTCTTGATAAAGATAACAGCAAGAGCCTTCCAATTATCATTTGATTAGCTCCTAAGCGTCCTTTGCATCCTAAACTACAAATTATATACACCCTTTCTGTTTTATAAGCTTCTGGATGGGCTAGAACAGGGGTGTCAAATTCATGGCCCGCGGGCCAGATGTGTCACACACTGGCCACCCCCACCCCCGGTTTAGCAAAGTGGGAAAATGTTGCCATGTATCTTGTGACGACAACATGTCATCACAAGTTTGATACCCCTGGGCTAGACTATGAGAAATTTCTAGTCAACAAACAAGAAAGCATTGGGAAAAGACAATCAAATGGGGACCAATGTGCTAACCTAGTTTGTAGCAGAGAACTACACAGATATCTATACCAACTCCCTGTATGTTGCCTCTGTTTGACTAAAAATCAATCTTTGATCCCCTCCCTAGAGAAAGACCATTTTATTATTCTATAATCAGAAGTTATTTTGCTAATTAAATTGCTGCAGGGAAATACAGTTATGCAAGTCAGATGCGATAGCAGCAGCTAGCTCTCTGAAGATATCTCAATTCAGAAAAATGTGAAATAGGGTTGTATTCTGCCTCCCCTACACACACTTCTTTTTCAATATCTATGTTATCAAAATCTTCACCACTTCTAACCAAAGCAAAATTCCATCTCTCCAATGTAATAATAAATAGATGTTTGTTCTTTTTGAAGCTGGTGATGAAGTCATCATTTCTCTAAGTATGAAAAGAGGAATATGGATCATAGTGGATTATTTGAGGGAAGAACTGAAACTTTTGTTCTAATTGATCCGCAGTGATTTATGTCTTCATACTACTTTAAAAAAATGTAACTGTATTCAGAAAAGAATCCATAAGTATTAACATTGCTGCAGGGAGTGGGGGACAACCTAAATTACAACATAATAGAAACATATTTTGGTTCCTAATAATTGACTACCTAGTCAATTTTAATTGACTACCTAGTCAATTGGTAGTAGGTAGTAATTGACTAACTAGTCAATTTCCTGCTGATTTAAAGATGGGCATGCAAATTTATTATACTAGCATTTTAATAAAGAAAATAACTACTGTATGAAATATGGAGTTTCTGCATTTATAGTACAGGATAGTCCTCACTTAATGACCAGCCGCTTAATGATTGGTTGAAGTTACAGCAGGGGTACTTATGAGAAATTTTTGAAATTCTGACAGCCATAAACACACGATCACACATGGTCACGTGATCACATTTTGGCCACATAGCAACAGGCACACCTTTAGAGCCATTTACAGAATCCTGTGGTCATGTGACTGCAATTTTTTACCAGTTTGTAGCATTTACTCCTGTTTCCGGCAAAAAGTGCCCATTAGTGAAATGGGGTTTGCTTAATGACTACCACAAAAATGGTTGTAAAATCCGGCATAGTCATGGAGTCACCTGCTTAACTACTGGTCCAATTTACAACCATAATTGCAGGCTCAAATACAGTTATAGGTTGAGGACTACCTGTAGGATGGAACAATACATTTTTTCACATGCAACTTCATATCCCAAAGGTGCTTTTTTCAAGAGGCAACTGGACTTGAGGCAACTGGAAAAAAAACATCTTTGGGACATATGACCTGAATGATTGAGAATCTCAATAGACATTTAGCAACTTCGTACATTTTTACAGTCTCATTGCCTAACTGAAAATCCTGGCTTGCCTTGGAAATAAGTTTTCTGGTTAAGATAATTTTAACAATGAGACATTCATTAGGGCAGCAATTAAAATTTACTGCAAATTAAATACAATTCCATGAGCAAGTGAGTGAAATGATGCACAAAAGTTATTTTATGAGCAACATTATAAATGGCAAAATATTTGCATACAGTATTTACATTTTAAAGTTCTCTATAAACATGTATATAGTGCACCTAGAAGAGACATATTTAACTGTGTTCTATAACACAACATTTTAAACATTGAACATAAGGTTAACTGACATTACATTAAAGGCCTTTTTATACTTTCTCCATTTATGTACAGTCAATAGAAAAAAAAAACACTTACAAAGTTTCATGTTACATTATTTCCACTCTCAAAATACATTTTTAAATATTACATTTCAATTGCCTGCAGGAAAGTGAATGGAAAACAGGCATTTCATGCTTTATCCTATAATTTTTAAAAGTTACATGGTTTTTAACCATTTGCATACAGAGAGTGTGCAGTTTTAATAAGTCACATATGTATACATTTATATATGGGCATGTGAGTGTGTAGGTATGTATACACACATGTACCTAAAACACACACGCACACATACACAGCAGTACAAGAATTTAGCCAAGACAACCCCATTAATACCAACATATTCTAAAAGTGCCTTGAGCATTTTCAGGTTTTGGAACATTTGAGCTTTTAAAAAAATAATACCAAAAATATAGTTCTGTGAAGTATCAGGGCTTTAATCATTTTTCTGCTAGTCCTGCGTGGACCTCACAAGATACAGAATATGCTTGACTCTCCCTTTTCAGAGATGGCTCGTGTAAACGTCTTCATGTAGCATGACATGAGTCACTGATGGCCTTGTGACTACTGATTAGTAATCTGAGTAGTGATTATTAATTTCCCATCATCATCATCATAAGTAGAGAAGTTCACCTACAATGGCTCTACTCACGGAATGGACAGTTAGCTTCTGACAAGACTGCTGTTATAATCTTGCCTGCAATGTATGATCGGTGCTTACCAACATTTTATTTTGAAGATGACTTGGGCAATGATTTGGCCAATTACCCCACATAAACTGATGACCAGCCATTAACTGATAACTCACAATGAGGCAATGCTGCTTACTATGTGGCCAATAAATTGCCTCTAAGGTGCCCAATAAGTAACCTCATGTGAACCTACTGCCTTTGCAGAGAATTTTAGTAGCAAATTTCAATAGCCTTTCCTCATGCCGTTATAAAAATTTCCCCTCCCCAATAATAACTAAGAATACAATCGGATATATTGTGACTAGAAACGGAATAATCAGTTTGTAGTTATCTACAATATGATCAGGAAAAAGGTGAAAGTGGGCCCTTGGAACAGTCCAGAGCTAATTTAAGTAAGCTACATTTTACAACTTTAGAAATAAACTAGAATTACTGAATTCCCTCAGACAAGCTAGTTCCCATGACATATGCAGTGATTATAAAGTTATTGAGCAGTAGGATGAACAACTATATGAATCCGACCTTACTCAGCTCGGAGAAAATGGACACTTGTACAATTTTTAAGGGCAGAAGAAAGTAAGTTCATATCACACTTAGTGGTGTGTTTTTTTAAAGTTCCCATAATATTCTGCTTGATGCTTTAGGAATATATTCAAATCCAGCATTGACAGGCAAGAATATTTGAAAAGAGAAAACTACATATTAAGAGCTAAGTAAGAATTACTTCCAAATAAATAATCATTATTTAAAATCTTACATATGCATATTAAAGCAAAATATATATTTATTTTGAATATTATGAAGTTTGGTGGGTTGGTTTTATTTTATTTTATTTTTTGCTTTTCGCCTTCCTGCAAGGTGTATTTTTCAACCATTAGCCATTCTTATGTTAGCTGCAGCCTTTTTATTAGCAAATGGATACCATTTTATTTGTTTTTGGTATATGCGAGAGGAATCAAGCATTACAGCTCCTCTGCATCTTTCTATACTTGCATTCATAGATACAATCCAAAATGAACTCAGGAGAAGTCTTGGAGGGAAAATAATACTTTGGTGCTAAAATTCATGGGCAACTTTTTAGAAAAGTGGGACATTTTGCACATTTAGACTTGTTCATAATGAAGCCCTGAGGTAACCAACCAGAACAGATTTGTTTTACAGACAATGGTAACAGTGTCTCTTTACCTTATGAACAGTCCTTCATTGTAACTTTCTGTGGCATTTATCATATAGAACAGCCCATGAAACCCATCTTAAAGGAAATACTAGTCCCATTCAGAGGGGGTTAGGCTAAGCTCTCAGAAGACTGGGCTAGTTTAGATACAGTCTCTTCAGTTTCAATTGTATTTCCCAGGTCTCCATTTTCATGGCCATCAATACTTGCTTTCTTATCAAATACTGTAAGAAAAAAAATAACACACTGTAGAATGAAAGGAGCAACTTTTTTTTTGACAATGATCAGTGTTACCAATATTTGGTCCAAGCACCAACTGTCTAAGATAGCAGAAATCCCATGAGGAAAAAAGAAAGAGATACACATATACTTTCATTTTGAGATTCTATGGAGGACATATTGATGTTGATGTTACAGCACCCGAAAGAAACTGCAGTGCATTGTAAACTTTAATATTTTATAAGCCAAAAAGATCATCACTTTTGTTTCCTGGAAAAAAAAAGGAAGCTTGTTTCACTGTTGCTTTAAGAATATATAATTTTAAGAATTCTGGGAAAAGGGTTATTTATATATATATAGAAAGAACAAAAAACAACTAGAACAGAAATGCTTACTGCCATTCTGATCAACTCTTCTTTCTGCTATTTATCAACCGTGTTGTGTCACTAAGGTGGCAAAACCTTTCTAAAGACAGAGAATCCTAAGTGTAATTGGCAAATAAATTTAGTAACCTGCAGGGTTTATTTTAATTAACATTTACCAAAACAGATATATGAAAACCAGAATAATTTCATTCTGATCTAGTTGACCTTTATCTGTGTTTCTTTAAGAAACTTTACCTTGTAATGGTTTATCTCCACTTCCATCTTTTCTACCAGAAGCACAATTGCTACCTTCTTCCAATTCATCAAGATACAAACGATAGCGATGTCCGCTCTCATCCTCGTATTCTACGTTTTCATCATCTGAGTCTACTTCAGGAGCAACGTATACAACTTCAAATTCGATTTCTCCTCTCTAGAACACAAAATGAAAATCATCTTGCTGCTGAAAAACGGATAATGTGATATATAAAGCAATGGAAGAAATCCTGAGTAGCCAGTATAATATATACTGCAATCAATTTATACATGATCCTCTAAAACAGAGGTGTCAAACTGGCGGCCCGTGGGCCAGATGCATCACGCGCAGGCCACGCCCACCCCAGCTCCGCGAAGGGAAAAACCATCAAGGAACGTCACGCGACAGCAACGTGACGCCATGAGCTTGACACCCGTGCTCTAAAAGAACAAAAACAACTGAATATTAGATGTTCATGTCCACCATGATGAGCAAGCTATAAGCAAACAAACAAACAAACAAAAAGAATTAAATGTGCATCTCATCTGTCACTCTTCTGCTCATGCACTGGTTTTCCCCTCTTATTTAGAACATCAAACAATGGATGTTTAGAACCACAGAAAGTATGTGATATAATAGCAAAGAAAAAAAACAGTAAGAAATATTAAGTTACAAAATGAGATGTCTTGAAATAAATACCTATACAGAATATTCACTGACAAGACACATCAATGGAATAAGACATTTTTTAAAAGAAGCCTTTTTTGGTTATTCTGAATGAAAAGCAAGAAATGCATGGATTGTTGCTCAGCTTTACTTCTGATCTGTGGAAATATTTTTGGGGATGTGAGCAGTACGCATGGAATTTATTTATTTAATTTTTATACTGCTCAATCCCAGGTTTCTGGGCACTATATAAATAATATAAAAAAGATTCAGTTTAAATCTTACTGTGTCAGTTAAATCTTACAACTCCAAAAGACATATAATCAAATGCTTGTTTGGAAAGTTTTTCAGGCTTTCTTGAATACCAGAAGTGAAGGGGCAAGGTATGTCTCCGATAGCTGCATATTTCCATAACAGCAGGCAATATTTAAGACCTTTCTTTTCCATGAGAAGCTTGTCTCACCTCGCCTCCCCACTAAGACCAAATTATTCAAAATAATTTGTTCATGAATTATGGTAAACCAGAATTTCAAAGAATGTGGATGATTATGAAAAAAACATGTACAATAATATACAAACCTCAATCCTGTTTACTTGACTTATCCCTTCAGAAATAGATTAATAAATTGTAAATTCCATCTGTGGCAGGGAGAGAGAATGTCCTTGAAGGATAGGAGGAAGAACTGTTACCAAGGCAACAGTAATATAAAAGGGGCCTAAGCCTGAGCTTGGGCCAAGAAAGTAACGTGAGAAAACACTTTCATCAAGTCCCTCCTTAATTCACATGAAGATAAAGGGAGGGAGGAGGAAACACATTCAGACTTTAAAGATTGATGTCAGCTCTACAAGATAGACCAGATTTAAAAAAACAATGTCATGTAGATCAGTAGTACTATCTTTACTGTAACAGAATTTTGCAATTGCAATATCCTGGTTTAGAGTAACTCCAGAGTTCTTGGAAATTCTAGATTCACAGATGTATTTAGTAATAGACAATTATGATTTTCCATAATTAGAAAACATGGTAAATAAAACACGCCTCAGGTGCTGAAACTGAAAATAAGTCTTCTGGTATACTTATTCCAAAAGAATAGGGAAAATATATGTATAGTATCTGAACATTAACATATATAAAATTACCTGTTGCGAAAGAATAGTTACAGCCTCTTTGTGTTTGGCGTCTCTCAGATTAACTCCATTAACTGCCAGAATGGCATCTCCAACGTGCAGACCTCCACATCGATCAGCAGGCTGACCCGGATGAATTTCGGAGACCAAAATGGGAACACCATGCTCCTTTCCTCCCTAGCATACCAATATTTAATACATCAAAAATGTCTTCATACAAATCAGAATTCTTCACATTAAGTTTTTTTTTTTAAGTGTATTCATATTGCTATCTATTCAGCAAAACACACTAGCATAATTGCTACTCGGTATTTAATGTATAACACAATTAGGAAAGCTTTATATTTTTACAGTGAATTATAAATTTTGTGGTTTTAATTATAATTTTAATATGGAACATTAGATAAATAACATAGGCTAATATAAGGATATAAAAGTATTTTTAAAAAAAAATCATTTCTGAGAATAGAAAAAAGAAAATAAATTTAAATATTACTGTAATTGAAATGCCTAGTCCTTCATGATCTTCTTTAACCAAGAGAACTTTTCTGATTGGACCAACACCTTGGCTCTTCTTTAAGGAATCTGGATTCTAATTTAGAAATTAAAACAATACGAAAAAGCGTATGTAGGCTTTTGAGATAATTATAAAATAGCAAATAACAATTCACTATCTTTTTGTTTACTCTAGCTTTATTTAGATACGGTATGTTCAGAGTCATTATTGTTAAGAATTTAGCAAGTAGTGCTCTAATTAAGTTTCCTCTTAAGAATATGAAAGTGAGGTGCCTACTTAAGATTCTTACATGTAGCAGTTCTACATTTTATCTAATTTATTGTATCAAATATATGGATATACTCAATATGAATCATCAACAGCCAAAGTATACATAAACAAAACCTAAAATCAACTTACATGCCCTGGAGGTGCTTGCATGGGTCGTTTTAGATCGTTTCGACCTCGGCATGCCCTGATTACAGTTTTGTGCCTGTGCAGATGGATTTCAGCTTCTAGCTGGTTCCAAAGTTTGTCATGGGCAGGTCCTTTCATATCTCTACCCAACAACTGAATTTGTTGAACCCTGAAAACAAAATGTGATATATGTCAACCCTGAAGTGACCTGGGTGAAGCCATCTTGGAGCCTCAGTGTTGCCACACTGGAGCGAGGGATAGGGCGGGGTGATTAGATAATAACTGGGTTTGTGTAATCAAAACAAAATACTTTCTCAAGACTTTCTCCTGGAAACCTTCTCACACTTGGCAGAGGGAAGAAGAAGTGATGTCACCAGACCAGCAGTGATTGGGTCATGTGACTGATTGTTTGGGGTTGAGGGAAAAACTTTTACTTTAAATGAAGTGAAAACTAAGGGGCCCTTCAGAGTTCATTTTCACCAGATATGTGCCAATAGGATATTTCCAATAAAGCTTTTTTTTGAGGACTTCACCTGCCTCGGAGGTTTTGCTCGCAATGGATTTATTACTTGGAACCCTGACATTTTATATATATGTGTGTGTGTGTGTGTGTGTGTGTGTGTGTGTGTGTGTGTGGTGTGTGTGTGTGTGTTCAGCTATCTTACACTTTCTTATTCTTATAGTCATGTATTTTATGTAATTAATGTTACTACAATTACAACTGCAAAACAAGGTAGACAAAGCAGAGGAAGCATTAACAATAGTTTTAGTTGGAATCACATCAGCATCAGGGAGGGTTTAGAATAAAGGCGTTGGCAATGGGTTTTTTTAATATGTTTTTTATTATTTAAAAATATATATATACATCCATATTGTGTGTGAACAGAGTTGGTTCTGGGTATCATTCATATTAATCCAATTCACAATAACAGTATTAATAATCTCTATCACATTTA
>JANHFL010002104.1:16165-33657 GCA_032468155.1 Oxyrhabdium leporinum | reverse complement strand
GGAAGGAAGGAAGGAAGGAAGGAAGGAAGGAAGGAAGGAAGGAAGGAAGGAAGGAAGGAAGGAAGGAAGGAAATGTTATTGGTTTACACAATTTGCAGTAATTACTGTGAATCTAGTCAAAGTAATGCAAGAGTTCCAAACTAACCAAGATCATGATTATACATATTAGAAATATTAAATAGGAATGATAAAGAAAGCAATGTGAATCATACTGTAATTTTACAACTGGACTGTAGTACCTGATAACACTGTAGGCTGTAGAAATGCACTTCTAAATTCCATTTCACTGACAGGACTGGATAGCCTCTCCCAGGCTTTTTTGTATTTCTATCAAATATTTAAAAAAAATAAAGAATTATTTTTATATAAGAAATATAAAATTTCTTTTTATGTACAAAATGTAAAACATGAGATAAAAGATAAAAAGAGAGTTATGGTGAGAAGTAAGATAGAGAAGGAATGGGAATCTTGTGTCTTTCTAAGAATGATACACTACAAGTCCCATGATTTTAATAATCTCTCATTATGATTAGTGGTGAAAGAAAGTGGATTGTCACATCTAAAAACAGTCCAATATATAAATAGATGAGATTTAAGCAAGAAAATTCAATGGATGTAAAAGGCAAGCTCAAAAGAAGACTATACCTGTTCAACAAGTCCAAACTCCCTTTTTCCTTTTAAACCTAGATAACTCTGGATAACAAATATTTTGCTGCCTGAACAATTTTGGGTGCATCTTATAGATTCTTGTCTTCTAGTCACAAAAGTAATCTATAATTATATCTATATCCCAAAAGTAACCTGTCCAAAGAAAATTGCATGGAAAGCATTTAAAGATGTTGTTAAGAACTATCTTGGCAACTACAGAGCAAAAAAGTACATTCGTCTGGTTAACATTGATTACAAGACTGTGAAGTGTTGTGCAACATGTCACTAAAGATTTATTTTCTGCATTCACACTTGGACTTCTTTCCCAAAAATCTTGGAGTAGTCAGTGACAAACATAGTGAAAGTTTTGAGCAGGACATTGCCAGAAGAAGGTTGGCACTTCAGGACCCAAGGAGCGTGTGACAGGGTGAGCTTCCATTAGTTGCCCCAGTTCTTGGCAACCTGGCAGTTTGAAAGCATGTAAATGCAAGAAGATAAACTAGCGGCACTTCAGTGGGAAGGAAACAGCATTGTGTGCGTCTCAGCATATAGCCATGTCAGTCACTTGGCCATGGAAGTGTCTTCAAACAACTTTGCCTCCCTCAACTAGGAAACAGAGATGAACACTGCCCTCTAGAGTCAGACATGATTGGATAGGGTAAACCTTTTCCTTTACCTCTTATATAGTCATGGTCTTCAGTGTATAACTGTGTATAGGTTATATACAGTAGGTGAATGTGACTTATCTGTGCTGCATTGGTCAAAAATAATTTGACTCTTTATTTTTACTTCCTCTGCCTATTTTTTATGTAACCACCATCCTCATGCAGCCAGTGTCCCAGGAATTGCTCATACCCAGTTATCATGTCTATAGTTGGCCCTCATGTACCACACCAGCATGGGGCCTGCCTTTGATGCCTGATTGACAAATCATGTTAACTCTTAGAATATGCATTCATCTTCTTCAAAATAATCATAAGCTTGGTGGTGGGTTTTTTTCATCTGAAAAAAATCCGTTCTTTTAAAGTAGCATCTGAAATCTATATAATAGGTACTATATGCTGTTTAGATACTTTTCCTGAAGCTAAAGCTCAAAAATTGTGCAAAAAAGCAGTGGTGATGGGAGGGGAGATACCCACCCAGACTAGGAGAAGAAGTGTTACAGAGATTTAGCTTCAAAAATAAAAGGAATGCTAATATCAATGTGTGGGGAGGCCAAAGCAAGGGAAATGAGTGAAAAGCTCTAAAGTACCAGTGATTGAAAAACAGAGAAAAACATCATTTAAAGGCCTGTTAAATTGTCATTCTTTTCTTTTGATACTAAATTTCTTTTTGTTTTGTTGCGTGCAGCTGGTGGGATGATGACAAAGCGGCGTGCAATTATCTGAGTGACATTAGAATCCATCTGAAATGGACACTAAAGGAAGAACGCAGCGTCCCCCATCTGCAATTCCAGCTTTGCTTGGCACCAAACCAACTTCACAAATATACATTCCTTTTTTCTTCCCAGTAAATCCCATGGCCAATGAATGCTGCTATGGCAACGAAAGCCTGGAAAGCCAGGGGGCTTGGATATAAACAGGGTTTTTTAAAAAAAATGTTCTGGAAGAATCACATAATACTGCAGGCTGATGACATCCTACAGGTTTAGAAGAGCTCATTTATTTTCCCATCTCTCTCTCTTTTTCTCTCTTTTACACACACACATACACATATACATAGAGACTCACAGATCCACAATAACATAGATATCTGCATCATCCTATGGAAACAGGCTTCTGATGTGTCGGTTTCCTAATTACGGTGTTAAGATTTTGTAATCAATTATTGTATAATTCATTCAAGCAGGTACATTTGTTCCTAGTCATGTAAAGCTTCCTAAAATAGAGTTTCTAAAGAGAAGGCAAGTCATAATAAATGTTAATGTTCCTGCCATTCTTCCCATCCACCCACAAATCAATTTTCCCCCCAAATCAGCTCTATGCAAGAAATGTAAAAGTTATATTCTTAGATTAGTGCATTAAATAGTTTATACTCATTTAGTAAATCATATATTCCATACTGCTAGCTTAATAAGATGGGAAGCCATGCATGAAATGACTGCCAGGTTAATGACACAGACAAGCATGGGTGCCATGTATTTGCATAAAAGAGTACCAAGTATGCTCCTAAATCCTTTAAATTAGTCATCAGTTCTTAAATAGCTATTTAACTAAGTCTTTTGCTGAAAATCAGAAAAAAAAATAAGTAAAGCCTTTTCCCATTAAAGGAGATAAAGTGATGTAGAAGAGTTAGGTGCAGACTGTTGAGTATTATTTCTTTCCCATTTACAAAGCTGAGAGCAAATTAGTACATTTTATTTATTTGTTTGTTTGTTTGTTTGTTTATTAGATTTCTATCCTGCCTTTATTTCTTTATAAATAACTCAAGGCAGTGAATGTTTGTTTGTTTGTTAGATTTCTATCCTGCCTTTATTTCTTTATAAATAACTCAAGGCAGTGAATGTACATAACATGCCTTCCTCCTTCTCTTTTCACTACAAAAACAAAGATGTTATATGTATGCATATAGACAGATAGATAAAGATAGAGAGGTGAGAGAAAGAGAGAGACCAATATATACATATACATTACAGTTATACACACACACACACACACACGTATATATGTACAGTACATATAAATAAAATGGACCAGTCTACCACTACCATTATTCTTCTTAATAAAATCTAAATAGAACTGAAAAGAAGCAGCAGAGATTTTATTATTTTATTATATTTTTATCCTGCCATTTGTCGACAACTCTTAGAGGGCAGTGTCAAAAATATATTGGACAGAGAAACTGTGAATGTCCCAAGAATGTCTAGGTAGGTCATAGTTATGCCGAATATTGAATTCTGGTTCTGGAATATTAAATCTTTATTCAGCCTTTAGACTACCTCCCACAAAATCTAATTTCACTTAAGACAAGATTGATTCAAGAATTCTATTGCTTTTACTCTATGGAACAAGATGGGGTTCACTAGAATGGGATCATTATAACATGGAAGTAGATATGATGTCCATGCCCCATTCCATAAGATTTATGATTCAGCCAAGCTGTGAAATAGTTCAACCATGGTCCCAACTTTCAGCAGAGAAAATGATATAATTTCTCCAACTCTAATTATCTTCTGATTACGTTTGATGGAATTATGTACTGCAAAACAGAAAAGTGAATATTTTTATAAATAAACATAAAATATTTTATAAAAAACAACTATAATATCCTTCCACAAAGTTTTCTATTCAAAGACACCAGGCATTTTGCATAACACTACAGTTATCCATTTAATGGCACATTACAAAGATGTTTCACATTGATGTAAAGAGACCTGTGAGCACACAAGCTTAAAATAATATGTATCTTACAAAGAAGTTACAGAAGGAGAACTTGCAACTCTTCCTACTATCTACATTAAATTTATGGTGCTTAATCCTGACAGCTCATCAAGGTGAGAGTAACACATAATGGAGCAAAATGGGTTATTGATATAGGACTTCCTTAGTATAATTGACAGTTTATTTCTGTACAAAGCAGTTCAGATCATCAGATCTTCTTAGCATGAAATGGAAGGAGCACTTGACATATAGCATTGAAAGAGAAAAAAACAGGACATGAAGAAGTAAGTTGTGGGGGGAAGGGTGTCAAAAATTGTAACAAAACAGTTTTTGTTTTTCACATTTAAAATTTTTATTGGTGAAGTCTCACAACTAGAAAATATGATAAAGTATCACCCAAAATACAACATTGCTAATGTAATCAAAAAAGAACATACAAAATAGTAATTAAATGAATGTCCTATAATGAAGTATTAATATAAAACAAGCTCAGTTCTTCAAGCTATTCTTAAACCTAGCAATGTAGACCATCTACTGTTACATTTCTCAATTTTAATTAATTTAATATATTATTTAATTTAATATGTTATTTCTGTACAATGAAATTTATATGATAGATGCTTAATATTCTATTCTATGGGTGACAAGGTAATAAATATAGATAAGAATGAATATTCTATCATTAATTTTATTAATGTTACAAGCATTATGATTATTGACTTTTCTGAGAATAGTTTGCTTGCTTCATCTCTAGGAGGAATATTTGGGTTAAAGGTGCTGCAAAAAATCAAGACAACCGATGTTAGTATATAATGCTTTGTTTATATAGCCCCCATTTGCACTCAGGAATTTTGATGGTTTTCTTTTATTTGTTTTTAAACATTTTCATTTGTCTTGCTGATGCAAACCATTGGTTATAGCTAATTATATTTTTATTTAGTATTGAGATATTTAAAATGAACTTTCTAAAGTGATGTTGCATTGCAGAAAGGAAAAAGGTCATCCAGAGGAGGAACTGTATAAATCTTGCTTTTCCTCTTCCTTCTCAAGATCTCAAAGCTAATTGGTCCAATTTATTTATATCCAATATGGTTAGCATCACTTGATTACTAAAGACAAGAATTGTGACTTACTAGATTCTTGCATGGATCAACTATGTAACTCTGACTCTTTCTGTGATATAGTAGACAACATGCTTTATGCATTCCTTTGAAACTCTCCCCCTACTCCTTTATTTTGTGCCATTTTATTTTTTTAATGTATTTATTTATTTATTTTATTATTGTTGTTTGATGATGAGTTTTTTATTCTATCCTTTGCAAAAACGGACTCCCAAAGGTGTTTATAATATCAATGGTAATATCAATTTTATCATCCATTGTAACTCTACTGTGGTTTTGTTGCTTATATGCCTGCTTTTTGCTGTGAGCTATAGAGAATATTTATTATTAAATATATTTACAGATGAGGCAGTTAGCAGTATTAAAAGAATATTAGTATTTTAAATAAAATAGAATTTGTTTTAGATTTCATATTCTGTAACAAAGGGATAAAAGGAAATACTAAAAAAGTAGGATAAAGCTTAATGTTGTTTGTAAACCACACAGAGACACTTAGGTTAGATGGGAGGTGTAGATTTTTTAAAGAGGTAGATATGGTGATAATATTATTAATATTTCTGGATTTTCTCAACTGGAGGTTTGGATTCAGTTTAGTTGTATTCTATCTAATATAACTTAGGATCTTTGGATTGTCAAGAGAGGAAGATAAGGAAACAAATGAAGATAGGAAAAAGCTAAATATAGTTGGCTTCACCTATAGCACTTTGGTTCATTCTATATTTTCCCCCTTTTATTGAATATGGGTACTGAGTAGAAGAAAAATACAAGTAATGTAACCATACACTATTGTCATTTTAAGAATGAATTCATCTAACTCCTAACAGATAGATTCTGTGTCACTAATTATGCCTCATTTGATATTAGTGAGTGTTGATATCTAGAACTGAAAATTATTAAATTTGTATTAAAAAAAATCACTTATATAAAATGAAATACATTACAGAATTTGTGATGTTTAATATTCTATAAAATCTGGGGAATTTGCAATATATTCTCCAGCATTTTAAAAATTATTAATAACAAGAAACGTATTTGACAATTTCCAAGTTTTATTTCCTGGAAATAGATTTTTAATTATTTTACTATTTAATTTTTAGAATGTATTATTGTTGTACTATTTCTGTCAGAGTGCACACATTGTGATTAGGTGAGACAACGTAGGAGCAAATACAGCACACAGGTTTGTATTTACAAATAGTGGTTTTTATCCTAAGAAGCATATATACATACAAGTACTTCATACAGGCCTTCTTATACAGGAGCAAGCAGTAACCCTTCACCGCCAGAGCACACACTGAGAGAGAAAAGAGACATGCCCCCCACAAGATCTGTCTTTATATTACAGCCTCTTAAAGTGGTACCAGTCCAATAACCCTGCTGACTCACTGCTACTGTTGCATCATCATTTTAACATTACAATATTACAGCATTACAACCTTACAGCAGCTGGTCAGCTGTTAAATTAGCATTACCCTGACAGATTTGATCAACTAGATTCTATGCTAATATACTCAAAAATGTATTTCACAAAATTTAATTGTATGTCTTTTCAGTTATAACCTGTTAGGCCTGTTCACTTAGACCTGTTATAAAGATGTCATATATCCTATGATATACCTCTAGAGGGCCCTCGCTTGCCATGGAACTCCAGTACCAAATATCTCAATTTGGCAAGGTTGTTGTACTCTGTATTTTGATACTCTTGCATAACTTTTTAAATGGCATTTGAATAAATTTCTTGATAATATATGCCTATTCTGTGGGGGCAGATGATTGCTAATTGAATTAGTTCCACATGGCTTTTGTCTTCAGACTGATGACAGTTATTGAGAGAGAGTGACTGGCCCAAGGCCATCCTGTAGGCTTTCGTGCCTAAAGCCAGATGAAAATTCATGGTCCCCAGTTGGCTATAGTGGTTAAGGTATCAGGCTAGAAACCAGGAGACCATAACTTCTAATCCTGCTTTCATTAGGAAAGCCAGCTAGGTGATTTAGGGCGGTCGCTCTCTCTCAGGGCAACTCACCTCACATGTTTGTTGAGTGTGCAAAATAGGAGGAGGAAGGTGTGTGGGAAAATATTTGCTGCCTTGAGCTATTTGTAAAAATAATAAATGCAGGATATCAATAAATAAATAAATAAAAGAGAAATGGACTCACAAATCTACTTTCTTTCCAAAAAATCTTAAAATACGATATTGAAACTTGGTGACAATTTAATAAGTGTTTTTACATGAATCTGATTTTGAAAGTTTTTTTTTAATAAGAGAACTTGGAATACAAATCAATTTGATTTGGGGGGGGGGGTTCCCCACTCCCTAACTGGTTTACAGAGGTTGACTTAGGATGGAAATAACATAGAATCTGTTTCTTCGTCATTGCATTTTCCACACCTAAACTATCTTAACACGGAGAATAGTCATTTGCAATCTTTTTCAAGAAGCTGATTCACATATTTTAATAATTTGTTTCTTAATTTAAATGGTAATCTATTGACAGATCTCCTTCTCATCAGCTCATACTATATTGTCATTGAAGCTGGAGGGGAGCCAGCTGAAAGTGGTAAAATTTGGAGATGTGAGTACATTTGTCAGAGATCTGCCTGTCTGAAACCAGCTTTCACCAGTTGAAATGCAGCTTTCTTTCAGGTTAAATGAGGATGGAGTTGTCAAAGAACAAACTCCAAACAATATCACTCAGATTGCAAATCACACTATAGAAAATTGATTTCACAAACAATCTGAGAGCATTAGAGCACAAGAATTGTAGAATCTATAAAACTTCAACCAATATAATTCCTTGACAATTATATTGCTACTACATTTGAAAATGGAGCACTTCAAAAATGTACACTGCTGTCTAATTTAGCACTTGAACAAAATCAGCTTAATTCTATTCTAGTAAAGTAAGTGGCTAAGATACACAATTTGTCAGAGACTTGGAATTAAAAAAGATAAGTTGAATTTCATGGTGAAATCAAGAAATATATTATCTGTGCAATAAAGTATGTGCATTTAGTATATTTTTATAATATAAATACATTCAATTTCAGGATTGAAGAAATTAGTTTGATTTCTTAAAAAACACACCCAAAAACCTGTGCTGCCAAAGGCTAAATTCCTCTAATCTCATTCATAATACACCATGAAATTTTAGAAACGGCTCAAATTACAATATAATTTGATTTGAAGTCCAAAAGCCTGTTTGGATAGGAAGCTAAGCGGGTGGCATGTTACTTATTTCCCATTGTAATGACAGGTTATTGTGTAGATAAATAGTTGGTTTGCTGAAAGACGTTATAGAAGTGATAAACAATGTTTTTTCTTTATTTTTTTCTTCAGAGTCCCACATGCTGCAGCCAGACTGGACTTAAAAAGAAATAATGTATGAAGTATTAAGGAACAAGAATTAGCAAATTAAAAATGTCCAAAAGTGTTAAATCTACAGAACAATATCCATTCTTAATTACAATTTCCTAACTTCCCTTGTCTCAGATACCTGTATTTGGATGGCAGTCCATTATGTTCTACTTGGGAACGTCTTCAAACCAGAAATGTACTCACCACCAAAGGCAGAGAAGTCAAGCAGAAACCAAGATGAAAGCTGGATGTCTTCAAGAATAATCTTACATTTATATGTATATAACATCTTTATTCTGTGGAAGAGGGGAAAGAAATAAGCAACTACACAAATGGTGATGAGATCTCTATCTCTAAGTAAATATGGGTGGTGATTATGATTATGAAATAAAAGTGAACCTAGGATACACTTCTGTAGATACCCTTCCTCAGTCCTATTTATGATCAGAAACTTTTGTGTTTTGTTGTATAGAATCAACTGTCTCCAAGCATGCTTGTGAGGTCCACATCACTTGAAAGTAAACAGTGCAGCTGTAGAATGTTTATATGCTGGACTGATGGGGTTACCAATATTTATCAAAAGGTGTATATATATTTATATATAGTACTGTATATGAATGTGTGCATGGACCCAAAGGCGGACCATCTTTGATGAATATACTTTTCTAAGAAATACCTTTCTATGCATTTATGGTATATGTCTGAAATAAGGATGCAATAAACAGACGTCTGCGGTGCACAAAGGTTTTAGTTCTGTGCATGTTTCTTAACGTTTTAATTCAGTGCATATATTCACAGCTCACTTGCAACTCCTGGTTAAGAAATAAACCATTTTAGGAGGGTTTTGTCCCATTCATTTCCACAGTTGGCAATCCAGTTTGAGCAAACAAAGGAACCAGTCACATTTGATTGGACGCACACGGCGACCAAGCCGGCGGAGTTTTAACCCCTCACACACTTCCGCCACCAGATGTCGCAATAGAACATTAAATATCCAGCTGCAAAACGCTATCCTAGGGTTTCCCTCTTCGTCAGTTTCCTTCGGGCCACGTCATTTAGTCTATCAGTCCGGAAATGACACCCCTCCGTCGCTTCGACCAATGAGCAGCAGCTGCGTAGGCTAGAGGGTAAAGGTCAGGGCAGGTACTGAGAGAGAGAGGGAGAGATGGTTGCTGTACGGAAAGTTGCTGGGCAGATAAAACCGTCTCCGTGAGGCGAGATGATACGTTCTTCGCGCTGCGGCTGATCCGCCTTTGAAACCGCCTCAGCCGACGGGTCAGCGCTCCGCTCCTCTCGCGTCTCCCCCCCCTCCGTCCGGGCCAATGAGCGTCGCGTACGAGCTGCTGTGGCGTTTGCTGCACGTCCTCTTCAGCGTCCAGCGCGCGCTGGTCGCTTGGGGCCGCGGTTGGTTCGGAGGTCACGGCTCGTGGCTCAGCCGTTGGCGGCAGCGCGCGGCTACGGCTGCCACCGCCGCCTCGCGGGCCCTCTTAGCCCCGGCGGCGGCCGCCAACCCTTTCGCCTTTCACAAGCCGGCGGCGGTAGGGCGGAAAGTGGTGGGCGCCGGCGGCCGTTGGCGGAGGGATGTCAAATCTCTGCAGAAGCTGCCGGGCCACGTGGGGCTGGTGGTGACCGAGGAGGAGCAGAGCTACGCCGATGTGGCCAGCTTGGTAGTGTGGTGCATGGCGGTGGGCATCTCCTACGTCAGCGTCTACGACCACGAAGGTGAGTGGCCTGGTCAACCGCCGAGTTGAGATCTCTCGCCCTTTTCCCGAGGGTGAGGTCGACCTTGAAAGTACTGGATTGATTGATAGAGAGCTGTCTGTCTGTCTCTCTCTCTCTCTCTCTCTCTCTCTCTCTAATCTATGCTTTCATCGATCCTACTCACGGATAGTCCTCGACTCACAGCGGTTGATTTAGTGACCATTCAAAGTTAGCATGGCACTGAAAAAGTGACTCCTGGCCGCTTTTCACGCTTCACGACCGTTGCGGGCATCCCCGTGGTCGTATGATCAAAATCCAGATACTTGGCGACTGACTCATACTTATGACAGTCGCAGGGTCCCAGGACGATGTGATCGATCGCCTTTGGCGACATTCTGATGAGCAAAGTCCATGGGGAAGCCAGATTCATTTAACAGCATTATTACTAACTTAACAACTGCAGCGCATCACTTTAACAACTGTGGTCAGAAAGGTCATACAATGGGGCAAAATTCCCTTAATAAATGTCTCACTTAGCAACAGAAATTTTGGGCTCAATTGTAAGTTGAGCACTACTTATATTGAATGCCAGTTAAGGCAACGAAGTTTTGTTGAGACAGGAAACAGCTTTACTACTGGGTATGTTTTGCTTACCTAGCGTGAGCTCAGTACGTATGGGTTTGGCTGGTACAGAAAATATAAACAGTAGGAGGAGGTTAAAGGATGAAGGTCAATAAAAGAACTATTTTCAGGAATGTTCATTGGTTTTGTTGTTTAGCAGTTATTCGATTATGGGGCTACCTGACCCCAGACTGACTGAGCAGATTTTTCTGAATCTTTTTATTAGTGCCTACTGAATACAATTAGTTTAATCCCTTTACTACATTTTATTTCTCTGTACTACTGTTTTGACCAATTGTTTTGAATATATTTTCTTAATTTTTTTAACAAAAAAAATCAATACTATGTCCAATTTAGAATAAACTTTTGACTTTAGGAGAAGGCCAATGTTTTAACATTCATAATTACTATGTATAATAGCACCTTTAAGATATGAATGGACAATTAGAATCATGGTGGAATGGAAAACTTTAGACAGCCAGAAATTATTAAAGTATATGTGAGAAAATGAAGTCTTGAAGAATAGCTTGAGTTTAGTGAAAATTTAATTACATGATTACAGCAATATGAGTCAATTAATCAAATACAAATAGGTCAATTTGAAAATTGCTCAATTTGTTAAGAAATAATTACATATTAAAAACTAAACATCACTAAACAGATAACTGAGAAAGATATTTGCATTTTCTGTTTAATAATGAACACACTTTTAACTTCAAAGCTGTACTCTAGAATATCTCTTTAATTCCACATTGTAAAAGAATGTAAACTAATCATAAATTACTTTGACCTGTAAGCAAAAGTCTGCCAGATTTTGTTTACCCTTTCAATACAAAGACTTTCATGGTAAACTGAAAAGAGATTTTAAGGCACAGTACTCTTTGCATATATATAAGAAAATTTGTAGAATGACATCCCAAGAAACATAGCAATGCTGCTTTTGAATTATACTTTGTGGAGAAATTATTGATCTGCTTTTGGTTTTTCTTGATTCCCGTTACAATATAATTAAAGGTTTAAGGGAATGCTAGGCAATCTGAATGGGAGTTTAAATGTAAAAAATGAATCAATATATATGAAAAGAAAAATACCTTCCCCCTCCCCCAATTTAGTTCCATTTCTTATAGAAATGAAGTCCATGGATATTGAGACAATATAGTTTTTCAGGAAGTTGCCTGAAAAACTTTTTAAAAATGTCTTTTAATTCTAAACAGTACATATGCATTATGTACATCCTCAATTGACTAATTAATCCTTTACACCAATGGTTCTCAACCTTTTCTTCACCATGGACCCCCTTTAAATACATGTTGTGGCCACAAACCATGACCACGGACTCCTAGGACTTAACTCAAGATATAAATCATAACATTTCTTCAAGCCTTCGCAGACGTGATGACATTATATCCCCCGCAGGGGTCAATGGACCACAGGTTGAGAACCATTGCTTTACAAATATATTTTCAAAATATTAAGATAAGATATAACTAAAGTAAAGTAAAGTAACTTGAAACTGCCTACCTGGTTTTGTCTAGGCTTAGAAGCTAAGAAGATATGGACCTATTTAATACACAGATGCATGGTAAAGAATGCAAAGGATTAGACTAGGAAGTTAAGGGTCTAATATAAATTCAGTTTGTTTTATGTCAGTTACACAGAGACTGAAGAATCTTGACGACTCTTCCAATAATCAATGAAAATGTTTTCCTATTTCTCTTTTAACCTATGCAAATGTTTGTAAACAAGGGAAGTTGAAAACATTCTATATTAAAAATGTTAAAAGTAGATTCTATTCTAAAACAAAAATGTAGTCCTTGACATACAACTTTTCATTTAGTGAACATTTGAAGTTATAATGGCACCGAAGAAAAGTGATTTATGACCATTTATCATATTTCCGACTATTGCAAAATCCCCATGACCATGTGATCAAAATTCAGACTCTTTGAAAACTGGCTTATATTTATGGTAGTTGCAGTGTCCCGGGGTCCTGTGATCACCTTTCACAATCTTCTGACAAGCAGTCAGTGGGGAAGCCAGGTTCACTTTAAAATTGTGTTACTAACTTAACAACTGCAGTGATTCAATTAACAACTGTGCCAAGGAAGCTCATAAAATGAGGCAAAACTCACTTAACAACTGTCTCACTTAGCAACAGAAATCTTGGGCTTAATTGTGGTCATACGTTGAAGACTACAGTAAAAAAAAACCCCAAATATTCTTGTATTATACTGAATCTGAATCATTAGGTAAGTTTTGAAATGAAAAAAAAAATTATAAAAGGTGCTAGAAGAAATATGGAGAAACAAGTAATGTGAGTACTAAAGTCATAGGTATTTAAATTTTGGGGGATCAAGTAAATAATTGTAAGTAATATTTGCATTTAAAATGAAGATATGACAGTTTTTTAAAATAAAGTTGACAGGTTGGTCACTTGGACATAGTAGCCAATTTTTTAAAAACTGCATAATTTTTAGCTAGCTAGAACAAGAATTCTGAAGTAATAACATTCAGCTCATAGTCTAGTCAGAAATGAAATTGTGTGTATGCGTACTCTATATCTTTGTATGTGCATGCATGTGCACGCACACTTCCAATCAGTTTCTTACTTCTGGCTGAGGAATCAGGTTTTTTGACTCTTGGCTAAATATGAATCAGTTGCCAAACGTCTGAATTTTGATCACATGACCAGGGGGCTGCTGCAGCGATCATAAGTGTGAAAAAGAGTCATAAGTCACTTTTTTCCAGCATCACTAAATGAACTGTTGTAAGTCGAGAACTACTTGTACAGCAGCAGCAGCAGTTAACAATAAGTGGAATACTGCATCATTCCTATTCTATATACATGTAATTGTCATTATTTGCAGATACCTTTTTGGTTTTGAGAAAACAAAACTTGAAAGGTACATGCCCAAATTAACCTGAAGGCCTGTGTGATTTATAACATTTTATAATGCAAAGTCATTCTGTAGCTCCTGTGAATGGTTCAAACCAGTACCACTGGTATAATAGTGGTTCCTACCTGTATCCAAGAATGTGTGCGTGTTTTTTTGTTTCTTTTTAAAACAAAAGTCTAGTTTAGTTATCTTTAATACCTATTGCTGGGATGTGTGTGCTTGGAGAGACAAACAGATCATGATAATCAAAATAACCTGTATCAAACTGCATTATAAAATTAACCTTAGGATTTACTAGGAAGAAGAAACAGAATATTAAATTTTATTTAAAAGCTCTGATTTGCTTGTCGCTAATAAACCAGAACTGAAATTCAGATGTCTAAGAATAAGTCAGGTATCAGGTTTGGACCTAATTGTGAGGGTATTTTCCCCCATGCTGTTGATTACTGATTCATTTTCCTTTGGTGTGAGGAGCTATGTTATAATCACAGAATGGAATACGTTAGAATATTTGTTCCAGAACAATAGCCAGGACTATCCCAAATTCTGGCCTTTTTGTGAATATTCTGTAACTAAAGGCATCTTGAGGTTATGTGTACCAAATAGCAACTCTTCCATGCTGAGTTCCTCAGCATCTGGCTGACTTTGGCTGTGGAGGCTATGTAGATTTGAGCCTACTTAGTACGGTACGCAGTTGAAAGATAAGCAATGCAAGGGAGATAAGCTAGACTGGATAGTTGAGAAAACATCCTGAAAGAGAAAGCAGTGACTAAACTGTTGACATATCCCAGAAAGCATCAGAAGCTGAACTCAACTCAGATGAGATCTTAACTTTACTATATTGTGCAACTGATTAGTTTCTGATATGGAATAAAGGTGTTTGTTTATAGGTAGAAGGGATGTCCCTAATTGTGGGTTTTTAAATCTATGTTTTTAAAATTCAATTAAAATTCATAGCGATGTGTACTTGTTCCTACTCCCTCTCAAATGGTTGAATATACAGTTGTGTGAAGAAGAAGCTGTTTGCACAATAGATAACTTTCAGGTCTGTCTGGTATTTAAACACTCTTGATTGCAGAGTCAAATTTTAGGAAAAATAATGGTTCCAAATCCGTGTCAGACATTTTATACAACTAGAAATCTGTATGTACCCAAATTCATTTTTTGAATACTCTTCCTAGATCTCTGTATTACCCCCAGTCATAAGACACTGAGTGGCTTATATAATTATAAAATCACAAATTAATCTTAAAAGGATAAAAAAAACTTTGACCTGTAATACTTGGCAAAAGCATCCCTGTAAATTATATATATATATATATAATTTATATTAATTTATACACACACACACACACACACAGATAAAAGAGGATTGCCTTCCCCTTCCTTTTGAATAATGACATTGAGGGGAGGGGGATTTTTACATTAGCGCATATGTTCTAAATGTCTTGGGCAGTCACAACGAAAGCAGGTTTCCTAGTCACCTTCCCTTTGGTTTTATAGAGAATGGGTATGCAGCTATCATAGCATGCTATCATAATTCACAAGTAGATTCTACCTACAATAACCAGGACTAAGTCATGAAGAGCTTTAAAGGTGATAAGCATTTTGAATGAAATGTATAGATAACATGTCACAGAATGGAGACTGCTGAATCAACTTTTGTTAGAAACTATACCAAGTGAAATTTCTGAATATTCCCCCAGACAGCTCCAAGTAATCTAAATATAATTTATGCAGCAAGAATAAAAAAAAATTATCAGCACATGTTCTTTCTTCTCTTTTTCCAAGGTATTTTCAAAAGAAATAATTCAAGGCTGATGGATGAAATTTTAAAACAGCAGCAGGAATTGCTGAATCTTGATTGTTCCAAATATACAGTGAAATTTGCAAATCAAGAGAAAACAGATCAAGGTAAGATAATTTTTAAAAAACCTTGTATTGTTATACAGGATTAAAATGCGTTGAATACACAAAACTAATCCACAAATACTGGTTACTTAATTTCTTCAATGGGAAATTTTCATGAGTACAAATACTTATAGATTTGGGTACAAATCAGTGGAATGAGACAGATGTATATAAATATGAATTAAGAAAATTTTGATTCTAAACTTCTACTGGAGTGTTATTATTTTAACAAAGAGTTGCGGATTTTCTACAAAGCATAGTTTAGTAGGATTATTTAAACAATAGCAATAGCACTTAGATTTATATACCACTCCACAATGCTTTACAGCACTCTCTGAGCAGTTTACAATGTCAGCCTATTGCCTCCAACAATCTAGGTCCTCATTTTACTGACCTCAGAAGGATGGAAGGCTGAGTCAACTTTTGAGCCAATCAATACTGCATTCTAATCATTACACCACCACGGCTCATCACTAGTAGGAACTTTGAGAAATTGCAAAGTAATGGGGAAAATGTTACTTTAAACTGGAGAATTATAAGCGTCTAAAGTAACTTTAGAAAAAACTGATTTCAAGCAACTGTTTCTGTTCTTCCACTTTCATTGTTTTATTTTCATTTCAACTGCAGTTTTAAATTGTCAATCTGTTCTGAACGTGCTGTCCTCAGAGGATGGAAAAACGGATATTGTAAAAGCAGCTCAGAAATTTTGCAACTTAGTAGCACAAAAGCAAAAGAAATGCACAGATCTGGACATCAACATCTTGGAGAATTTATTAAGTAGTAAGTGTTAAAGCAGAATTTATTTACTTTTTTTGAGTATTTGTAGGAGTGCAAAATGGCTAATCTAACAGCAGTATTTTTAAAAACGTAATCAAACTCTTGGTGTAAATATTTGGATTTCATACTCACTACAGGTAGTCCTCAACTTATGAATGATTGTTTAGCACCCTTTTGAAATTATGACGGACACCCAAAAGGTATTTACAAACCAATTTCAAAGTTACAATGGTTGCATGCTGCCTTCAATCACACGATCACATTTTGGGTGCTTGGCAATCGACTCAGCTTTATAGCTGTTTGCAGTGTCCCAGCATTACATGACCACGATTTTCAATGTTTTTTGCCCTTTTCCAGCAGAAAACACCATTGGCTATTATGGATTCCCTTAATGACTGTGGTCTTCACTTAAAGACTACCATGCTTGCTTAATGACCACCTCAAAAAGTCTCATAAAGTCATGTCTGGTTACATAGTGACTTGCTTTACATCTGCAACAACTCATGACTGTAATTCTAGACGGTTGTAAGTCAAAGACTACCTGCATTTAGTCTCTACATTCTATGGGGTTACTTTGTAGAAGATCTCCAATGTGTCTTTGAATATTCTTGCTATATAGGTATACCTTGCCAAATAAGCACAGTCATCATGTGTACATGGGCTCATGAAGAAAATCCATTTAATTTGGAAACATTTCACATTTGTCTTCAGGTTTATTTGCAGGCTAGACCTGATAGATAATTTATTTTATAAATTATATTCAAAGGTTGCTGTTTTCTTTTAAACACTTCCTTACTCATTTGATGTTCGACTTTCAAATATTCCTAACTATGGTAACATTTTCTTTGAAAAAAGAAACCATATGATTGGCCTTTGCGGCCTGACTTTTAGGAATACTCTATGTAATGCTGCGCATTAAATTGGGCAATCTGAGCATTTATATTCCATTATTACTCAAAATTGCCCATTTAACTGCAGATACATATATTTAAAATATGTGTTCTGAATGTGGAATTTATTTGTTTTGACTGAATTAAATTACTTACAAGCTGGTTAATGTTGTTTCAAAAATCCATGTGGG
>JANHFL010002104.1:0-16065 GCA_032468155.1 Oxyrhabdium leporinum | reverse complement strand
GGCCCCCCCCCCCCCCCCCCGAATTTGCCTTTCTCTGAATATATTATTTGGCTACCTTTTATTCTGCAGACTAGGCTATTTCAATTCTATGCATGAAGTAGAATATTATGGCGAACATGTGTTATATCTCTGATAAATTGAGTAGTCTTGATTCTGCAATATTATTGTGCCCTTTTTCTAGGTACTAATGGCTTTCCTGATCCTGACCTAATATTAAAGTTTGGTCCTGTGGACAGTATCTTGGGATTTCTTCCCTGGCAAATCAGATTGTCAGAGATTATGTAAGAACATATTCTTATGTATGTTCAATAGTTTTGATTCTGATGTGGATATTGTAGTGTATCACACTAAGAAAACAGTTCTCACTCCAATTATGTTGAGGGCTAAATAAGAAATGCCTCACAATAGGTATTAAAAATACATTGACAATTTTTCTCTTGTACCTTTTTGCAAAACAATGGTGATCAAACTGCAGCTTCAGTGTTTATTGTCATTCTCTCCAAATTGCAATAGCTCACTAATTTTATTCACTAGACTAACAAAAAATAGATGTGTAAAGGTCACAGTAGGCTAAATTATACTTTTAAACCCTTCCCTCAAAAGTGGAAAAAAGGATTCAACTTCCTTGATATCATTTCTCGTCCCTGCCCCCTATCCAACACTGAAAGCATTAGGAAAAAATGCTTCTTCCAGCCTCAAAGATTGCCAACTGCTGTCATGGACAGTTCAAATTGATAGTATGCTTGCTAATACATACTTTAAATACTTCATTTATACTATTCTTGATTCAGTATAAATCATAAGAGATGGTAAAATTTCTTAATAATCAGTATAACGTAGGTTCTGTCACCTTGCTAACATTCCACTTGTCCTGTGGAATGATTTTCTCTCTACAACATGCCTGGCACTCGCACAGAGGCAATTTGGGAATCTTTTAAGAATACATTGTTTTATATTTGCCTTCTCTAGCCATTAACTCCTTGCAATAGTTGCTTTTATTCTGTTTTTATGACTATTATAAACCACTTTGGATGTTTCTGTATTATGAGAAAAGGTTTGAAAATTAGGGCTGTGTAATACGCTAGATTTAAAGGAAAAATTATTTCAAGACACTTTCTTAAATCCAGTGCATCTTTGCTTGATGTATTACAACAGCTGCACAAGCCCAGACAATACGTAGTTTTTATAAGATACAGCTACATGAGTATCCCTAAATACTCCAGATCCCCTTATCCCTTTGAATCCGGATTGGACTATCCACTAATAAAAATAAATTTAATAAATAAAGTCCTTTCAGATTGGCGTCTCTAACTTTTAAAGTTATAGATGTATTTAAACAGGTTGCAAAACTATTTAATAATGAATTAAAGCCAACAATGTGCAGAAGACTCTTGTAGTTCTTCAATTGTTGCAGAATAGCAAGCTTCAGGCTAATAGTGAGCATGATGAGAGCTATGATTCATCAACATCTGGTGGGCTACAGGTATCCCATCCCTGCAGTAAATTTGTTTTTTCCTATTAGCGAATCTTTCCATCATTTGAGGGAAGTAAAATTCATGTTGAATCTGAACTCTTTATGTTCCATGAAGAATATTCTTACCATAAGGAACACCTCTAACTATATACAGTGTACTTTTGCACATAGGTACTGCAAGTTAGGCAGATCTTGTGGAATCTTCTGTATTAAAAATAGATTCCTGTATAGCCAAGCAATATGCACCTGTTCGCATATTCCTTGGCTATAGAATGGATAGAACATTTAAAATAACCTTAAGTTCATATGTTATTATAAGATTTCTATGATTTGTCATATATCAATCTGATTAATAGTTCAAAGCAAATTTTTAGGAATGTGCTAGCAAATTTATGTATTGTATACATTCCCAATTATACTTAATTTTCTTTCCAATTATATATTTTCAGTTCTTTGCCTTCACATGTGAATGTCAGCTATGATGAATTCTTCTCTGCCCTTTGTCACTATGCATCCTGTGATCAGCGTGTTGGAAAATGATTTATTGCAGAATTCTATCAGGATTTCTTTGAAAAGGACCCAAGGTCTCTGTTTACAAATACCTGTGATTCATACAAGTCCAGTACATAGTCTTTTAATTTATCAAATTTAATAAAGTGTCTTATCCTTTTTAGAATTTGTATGTGTGTGTGTGTACTCATAATCTTTGAACGTATGGGAAAGCAATGGTTTACTACTGTTTAATAATGATATATCATAAAATTGTAAAAGTAGTTTAAAGATTTCAGGATTTTTTTTCAGTGATCAAATTTTTATTAC
Source organism: Oxyrhabdium leporinum (assembly GCA_032468155.1). Taxonomy (NCBI): domain Eukaryota; kingdom Metazoa; phylum Chordata; class Lepidosauria; order Squamata; family Cyclocoridae; genus Oxyrhabdium; species Oxyrhabdium leporinum. The sequence goes on along the minus strand of JANHFL010002104.1, from coordinate 13,772 downwards.
TAGAAATATTTACATGCTATTATATAAAAAAAGTCAAAGTAGCACTGTAGTCAATAGAGTGCACATTCTCAGTTGAAGTCACCTCATAAATTTCTGAAATCATACTTTACAAATTCTTTACCAGACTTATACCTGACTTCCTAAGCCTAGATTCTAAGAACACATTGTGAATTGATTATCTGCAAACATTTATAAAAGTGTCTGATGGGGTGAGATTGGACAAAGGAAAGATCCAATGTTAAAACTGATTAAGATTAAATAGAACAGACAAAAAGGAGATAAGTGCTTTCTGGAATGCGGGAATGTTTTTAAATCATAGGTCAGTACATGTTTTAAATGAGCAATTGAATTATGGGTCTTATAACTATGGACCTTTCCATCTTGGGGATCTGAAGTTTAAATAGTATGGTGGATTGTGTGGAAGAATAAATGTGAGAATGGAGCATCCTCATGTAAACTGCATTTTTCCAAATGCAACATGAACAATTGGACCTCTATATTATTCTACTTTAGAATAGAATATTAACATCTCAGAGTGACGGTAAGTTTTTTTTAAAGGCTTGTATTTTCCTTTACAAAAAGGATTGATCCCATTTTCAACGTGAATATCCACCATGTTATCTTCACTTCAACTATAAATTAACCAATCTGGATGAGGATGAGTGTGGTAGAATACACTCTGTTTATGTCTGGCTAAGAAACAGTAGCAGTAAACACTGAAAGTGTTAATTCAATATCCACTGATAACTTTTTAAAATTTTGACAACATCAATGCACTGTAACATGATTACCTGGATAAATGATTATGGCAGTTATTGTGTGTCAGTGTATTAATACAACTATACAGTAAATGTATGAAGCTAAAACTCATTAATTTGTCAGCTAATTTCCTGCAGCAACTTTGTTTATGTTGCTTAATATATATAGTGTGATATTTTTCTCCAAACCTCTAATATAATATTCTATCCCTAAGTCTCTGCAAATTTTTAAACAGACTCTCCAGTAAATACTCTATGTTTCAACTGCATATTTTTAAGAATATCAAAATCGTTTTTGTTATGTTTGGTTTAAAAGGGAGCAGAAACTTAAAATCTATTTTGTAAAAGGCCTTTTTTGTAAATATCTCCAATTAGCAGAGGAAAATATTGCTGATGATAATAGTATTTTTCTCTTTTTAAATATCCAAGTTGTACTTGATACATCTGTGACAAAATTATGGATTAATTGACCATGGGTGTGGTTTTTTTTTAACATACTAACTACTGTGAGCTTATGATGTAAATAGGCATCAAGACAATATACATACCTGCTGGAATTTCAGAATCTATCTTCCAATTTCTGCTATAGAAATCATAAACGTGCAATATATTTCAGGAATGTTCATGCATCCATTTCTATAATGTCTTTCAGGAAATGGCATTTTAATGAAGACAGGTTTTGGAACACATTCTACAGGAAATAATGAAAATTATGACATGGTGTATGTAAATTAATTGAAGGACCTAAAGAGAACTGACATCTAAATATCAGAGCTATGAGCTTAGCAAAACAATTCTAGTGCAAATTATCAGGAATAAAATAGCAAATTTAAGATTCTTTTCCACTTTTCTACTTGATAGTTTTTTTGAATCTTCAGATGCCAAAGAATAGTTTGAAGAACCACCTGCATTTTGTCCACCCTTGTGACATTCTTTGACAACAGACTACTGTATGTACCAAGCTCAATAGAAAATATGAAATCAGAAGTGCCAAAAACACTGTGCATATCCACAATTTATTCTTTGAATGTACATCATTGCAGTAAACTGTCCCATCTCAAGTTATGTGAGAAGGTATAGTCAACAGCAGTGACAGACTAAATATATTTGGATACTTGTAAATAATATGTAAAACAACTTTTTATTATGAACAAATTGACTTACTGGATTTCATTACTGAGGGTAAAGTAAGAACCTGTAAATAAATATATCTTTTTACAGGCAGTGCTGTTGTATGGATATATGCATCTGTTTTACATGTAAAGTTCTCCCTAGTGCCTATGCTTACCTAAAACGTGTAACACAAAGTGTTCTAGAAAACAATTCTGGAAGGCTTTATTGAAACCATTTAAAAGAACAGTATTTCTGGATATTTATATTTTATATTAGATCTAAATTCATATTTGGGTGGACTGGAGAGACTGATTTGTAATTCCTTTTTGAAAGTTTAAAAAAATGTCTGCAGTTTAGGAATGCATGAGACACATATTCTTTCTTTCCCAATCAGTTAAAGAGGATGTGGAAATATTTAATCAGCATCTGGAAGTTATGATATGCTGGCTGCAAACATGCTGAAACACAAATCTGAGAAGTTGTACTTTGTTGCAAACCAATCTAAGAAAGGGTGTTTCTACAAAAAATAAATGGAACACAAATACCTAAAGCATATAAGCTATAGGATGGTTTTATTCAATTAGGATCAGTGTTATTTCTTCATAAGATCACTGTATTTTCAAAATACCCAATAGTTATGGCAAACCATCATATGAAAGCCATGTTAAAACTTCAAATTAATACACAACACTAATGAGAAAATGTGTTTTTACGCTTGCGATGCTCCCTACTATATTCCCTGAACTACGTTTTAATTTGAATGATCCTTATTCTGGAGCTACAATGAAATAATTAGCTTTGTGTTAAAATCCAATTAAATTGCAGTTCCCATTGCCTAATCCTAAAATAAAATGTGTCATGGGTCCGATTCCTCACAGCAATGTTTATGAAAACATTTCCTAAAATACCATTCCTTAAATGAATATGTAAATATCTTAAATAACAATATCACTAATTTTATTTTAACATGGCGATTATATAAAATATGTCTCCCCTTCCCAACCTCAGGGTTTGAGTTTTGACCTAACACAAAACAGACTCAATGAACACTTTAATACTCTGGAGAAACTAAGTAACATACAGCTAGGTTTGGTAGGTTAAGCAAAATTCAGATTAAAATATGGTAAATACCAATTTTGAGAATGTAAATATTGAAGCATTCATACACTGAATTACATCTAATAATTATGGTGTAGAATTATAATTCTTATCATATAATCCCATTTCTTTATAGGATGGGAATAAAAATGTTCACTTCCACAGATTAAATTCTCACTGGCTCAAGCCTTCCCTCTTTCCGAGGTCGTCAAATGAGGACCCAAATTGTTGGGGGCATGTGCTGACTCTGTAAACCTCTTAGGGCTGTAAAGCACTATGAAGCACTATATAAGTCTATGTGCTATTGCTATTGCTCTTTTTCCTATAATACAAAAATGGATAGTGGAGCTAATGATGGTACTTACGTATTTATATTTATATCTGGAAATCCTAAGACTTGCAGGTATTATCGAATTACAATATCATATGTGTCTCCACTGGTCATGCTACTTGAGTCTAAAGTCCAAAAAGATTTGATAGGGCAAAGGTCTCTTCTGCTATGACATAGGAATAGATGAAAGAGCTTCTGAGGTTATTGGACAATTCGTCCATTTTAGGAATAATTGTGTGTGGTAATTTTTCTTTGGCTTTCTAAGTTTCTAAGTAAATACTTAGGGAAAAAAGAAAAAAATGCCATGTATTGTTTAATTTCTAGTAAAGCACAAGGCTTGAATTTTATTTAGGATATTGTACTTTCCTCCTATATATTCCTTCATCTAATACGTGAAAAAAAATTAAAAAATGGAAATGTATTTTTAAAAATACATTTCAGGTGAGCAAAAGGGAGACAGATTCATCCTCACGCTCACCCTGGATGTTAGGCTATGTTCCTCCTTATCTATGGAAAATAAAGACTGAGGGATCTTCTATTTAATGCACTGCTAATCTGAACAAAATGGTTCAAAGTACAAGGAAGCAGATTTGGGCTAGACATCAGGTGAAACATTTGACTTGATAAGCTGTCAGTGGAACAGACTACCACTTGATGTGGTGCGTGCTTCTTTTGTTAAAGGTGTTGACAGGATGGGTATTGTTTGTCAGGTGGTGGATCCGGTGGACTGAGCAGACACTGCAGTAGACAACATCTGTGGCTTCTGCCAAGGCTATGATTCTAATTTTGGAGATTAATAGGGAGTGAATACAAGTAATGTCATATCTAAGGCCCAAAAAATATTTCAAACAAATCCAACCACTTCAACAAGCAAGGCAAACAAACCTATTGCAGTAACTTTTTGGACCCTACCTATCTATTTCCTCACTAACTTCCTCTGGCTATTGGACAAGTGAGTAATTTCCTAACACAGTAATTAAATTAAATTTGTCATAATTTGTAGGAATCTTAATTTTTAGAAATACATTACCAAGAATATCATACCAAAGTACTCTAAAACTTTTTTCTAATTTGTTTCTCCAGTCGTTCCAGAAAGACAACTTTCTCCTCCCCACTCCCACTTTGGTGCAATGGTTAAGGCACCAGGCTAGAAGCAGGAGACTGGGTTACAAAGCTTGGGGAAGTCACTCACTCTCAGGCCTAGGAAGGAGGCAATGGCAAACCACTTCCGATCTTGCTAACAAAACTAGTGACTTGTCTAGGCAGACTTCAGGAGTCAGTACTGACTAGAAATCTCCACCACCACCCCACCCCCCAAGGCTCTTTCACACATGTAGACACCCATAATCATATGTAATTCCCTGTGTTCAGAAATGTTGTGTAAAACAAGGTATATAATAGGCAAATAAACCCAGAAGTTTGTAGAACTACCAAATCTTATAGTGATGATACTGGGTTTTTAAAAAAAAATCCAGAAGAATGCATAGAATAAAAATATCTGAATAGGAATATAGTATAAGATCTGTTATACTTCCATTTAAAATAGGCAAATATAGTATCAGGATCAGAACTTTTGACAGCTTATAATTTACAACCAAATACATACTGAATTTTAAAACTTGCCATCCCCCTTGACAATTTTAGTTGGTTTTTTTTAATCTTTCTTTTTCACAAAATCAACTGACTTTAATGAAATCAGGAGCATATTCCTGTAATACATAATGCCCTGAGCTCCCCTGAGTTGTGAGAATGAACCTTTATTCACAGTGGGATTTCTTGCTCTGTTTTACTGTACATGTCAAATCTGGACAGAGTGCGGGTAGTCCACAGGCTATGACAACAATTGGGACCAGAATTGCCACTGCTATGCAAAACATTCGTAAAGCATGATGATATGACCACATCACTTAGCAACGGCAATTCTGTCAGTCTCAGTTAACATTATTGAGGAACTTGTGGGTCATTATGAAAGGACCTCACATTATCATGACTTCCAACCTCTTGCCAGCTTCCCATTGCTTGGAGGACGTAAGCAGGGAATCTCAGAAATTGTGATCACGTGACCATAGGAATACTACAATGGCCAGAGCTCCAAAGACCTGTCATAAGTCCCTCTTATTCAGCACCATCACAGGTTTGAATGGTCATTTAATGAGTAATTGAAACCAAAGGACTACCTATAGATAGAAGATTTGTGGAGAACTGCTGGAGATGTTGTCTACTCTGGAGATGAACATCTTTGGCCAGGACACAACATGATTTTTAGTTCATGTAGATTTGGAAGTAACAGAACATAGGCCACTTGGCTGTTTTTGTTTGTTTAAAAATATACAGCAGTATTTATTTTTAGCAAAACAATCTTTAAAAATTGAAAAAGAAAAGTACAAACTACAAATACAAACTCAAGCCACTTGGTTGTTTTGCTATTTGTTTATGAAATAAATTTCCTTCATATCCTAGGGGCTTCCAAATTACTACAATTAGATTGAGATCTTAGACAGAGACCTGAGAAGCCACAATTCCCAGTGAACTTAGTTTGATGCAGCAATTTGGGGGGGTAACCATGGGTTTTCCTGGTTCCCTTTGCTCACCATCATTACCATGCTTCCTAAAACTGTGTTTTTCTTTCTTCAATATAACAAACCAAAACTCTACCATCTATATCACTAAATCATCCCTGACAGTTCTCAGAGGCTGAACAAATTACAACCAATCCAGTTTTAAAGGAACATGTTACTTTGTTTTGATTTGACAAGTTTCTAGAATATAAACTTCATAAAGTTTATGACTTTTTTTTTACTTATCAGGACAAATAGTTTGTGGATTAGACCAGCTTTCCTCATAGGAAAAGCTGATATAGAAATAACACATATAAATAGGCTAATTACATAGTAGAAAAGTACCAACACATTATTTTCTCTTCAATTATCCAATTATCTGATGAATGCTCACTTTGCAAAGAAGCAGGCACACAACCTGTTGTTTATATCAAGATACATTATGCCTGAAAAAAATAATTGCAATAGGACTAAGTGTTGATATAGTATGAATTATTCGAAGTGTGATAATGTCAATTTGATATTATTTGGAGGTAGGGAATGAGGGCATAATTACTTTAGGGTTACTTCACAAATTTACTATCTTTTTAAAAGAAAGGTTTGCAGGAAGATTGTTGGTAAAGATCTTGCTATTAACTTCCATGACAGATATTCCCTCTCAGAACACTTTGTTTCTGATGTATGGAACTTTGAAATCCACTCTGAAATATCCAGGTGATTGTAAATACTCTCTTACTAGGACTTAGATGTAAGTAACCCTTTTCAATAATGCAGTGAATCAAATAATGACTTTATAAAATAATCCAATTCAATAATCAAGGTTGCTGTATCATTTGCTAAAATTATTTGACTGCTTCAAGTGACGGTGATCAGTGGTTTCCCCCCCCCTTAACCCTTCTACAGAATAACATTCCTTAAGGCAAGATGGAAGGACTCTCCAAATACTGATAAATTACAACTGGTCTAACTTACGAATGTCAAACTCGATTGCGTCACGTGACATATCATGACATATCGCGATGTTTTTTGCCTTTGTGGAACCGGGATAGGCATGGCCTGCATGTGACTCATCTGGCCTGTGGATGACCAGTTTGACAGGCCTGTACCTAGATAATGTAGCCCAATTACCTAAAGGATGGACTGTTGACATTAGATAGATATCACCACTGATCACAACCCATAAATTGGCTTCCCAACAGAAGTACCAAAACTTGCTTATCTCTACCCTGCTTCAGGTATTGATCAATCTGCTGTTTAAAAATTAGTATTTGGCAACAAGCTTTCTTGGTCTGTTAGAATAAGAAAAATAAAAGATTTATATCAAATTGGTCAGTAGATGGCGCACTAAGGTTTCAAAATATTTATTAGTAGCTGTAGAGTTGCTGGCTTTGTGATCCTCATTCAGAAAATTGCATGTTGAGTATATCTTTCCTATACATACTCAGGAAGTAAAATAAATTGCATCCCCGAACACGCTAAGCTGTTAGTTGTTTCTTGTTAAAGCAAAGGATTTTTTGGGGAAGAAATAAAGCAATTTTAGCAGAACTATCCACTCGGCTGCCTCAGTGATATATAATCTAGGCTTAGCAAAAGTATCATGGATTTGGCTTTAAAACAATAGTGTCCCTCATTATAATTATTGATTTTTAAATTCCATTTTAATGGAAAATTTTGTTAAACATTACCACATATCTGTGATAAAATATGTGGAAGAAGGAAAGCTATTTTTTTTTTAAAAAAAAATCAGTATATCTAAAAGCCACGTGCAACTGTAGAATTGTAACTGCAATCATTCATTATCAGCTGTTGCAGGGAAGCACCCAATGAATAGTCCAACACCCACTGTGAACAGCCTAATTGACATAGTCATTCCCAATATTTCAATAAATGACTCATTAAATTGCAACTAATAACAACGATACTGTAGCGCTTATTAGCGCTTATTGCTTTAGATGTACACGTAACAATTCTTTTCCTGAATGGTGCACAACCATATTTAGCTAATCCAGTTTAACTCAAAGATTAACTTGTGGGAAATCAAATTTTGGAGAGAAGAAAAAATTGGTGATTTATCATTGCAAATGATAAATGATTTTTTTTTAAAAATCAGGGAATGTTAATAATTACAGAACAAACAACCCCACAAAACCTGTTAGTTTAAGACCAGATTTTAATTCTACAGAGATTAAAAAGAAAACTAGAAGTGACATGTTTTATAAATTATCCTCCATATTCCCACACTATTCTTTGGAAGAGTATATATAGTGGTTTTGCAACCTTATTGTTTTACCAACATCAGTCTGCCTTCCACTAAGATAGTCTCCATATCAAGAAGCTGAAAGCAGTGGAACTGGGGCAGAGAAATGCATATGATTCAGTCTCCATCTCCTCCAAGAGGCCAAATGCCACCAGAGGTGAAACTTGGGAAAATAAAGTATATGTCCCATTTGTTCTTTCTGTCAAATCACACTCTGCCCACAGGACAGCTTTTGGGGAGTCCTAGAAGAAGACCTTCAGGATCAGCACAATGAAAGAACCACCCTTATGAACACAGCATAATAGAGGGGTTACCTGAATATATAGTTAATAAACAACAGCGGACAAGATTAACTAGTACAATTAATATATGGAGTGACAGAAATGTTGAGCATCTCAATCAAGTTCTCTCCAATTCCTCAAGCAATTTTTTGAATCTTGGTTTTGAAGGTATCTGAACGCTAGGAACACAGAACATCCTTTGCATGAGAGGAAAAATATGAGTATCTCTGTACCAAATACCTGTCCAATATTTAACAGAATAACAGAGTTGGAAAGGATCTTGGAGGTCTTCTAGTCCAACCCCCTGCTCAGGCAGGAAATCCTATACCATATCAGACAAATGATTATCCAATATCTTCTTTAAAAAATCCAGCGTTGGAGCATTCACCACTTCTGGAGGCAAGTTGTTCCACTGATTAATTGTTCTGTCAGGAAATTTCTCCTTAGTTCTAGGTTGATTCTCTCCTTGATTAGTTTCCATCAATTTCTTCTTGTCCTGCCTTCAGGTGCCTTAGAGAATAAGTTGACTCCCTCTTCTTTATGGCAGCCCCTTAGATATTGGAACACTTCATGTTTTATTGATTGAAATCAGCAAGGCCAATGGTTAGAGGATTATGAAAACTTTATTTTAAATATCTTCCAGTCACAAGAATGGCAAAGGCTTCAAACTCATTCTCCGAATGGGTCTTTATATGTGCCCAGTGGCATCACCCACTGAGAAGAGGAAGCAAACATGAGGGAATCTCAAAATTAGCAGAAAAGGAAAAACAAAACAAAAAAAAACCCCAAACTGGGCAAGATTTAACAGAACCAACTGGAAGGTTCCTGCTCACTTGATCCAGAATACTGACCTAGGTTGTTTGGGAGAGCAGGAGGAAGAAGAGGAGGAGGAGCCTAAAAAGTCATGGTTAGTTGAATGTGGGTTGGTTAGTGTTGGGCAGGATGGAACAAAGTAATTAGAATAGTCCCAGGGCACAAAAATGAAGTCCAATGGCAGAGGATTTTATGAAAAATCACTTCTCAGATTTCTTGCCTACGTGAATCATCAAACAAGTTAAAACATCAAGCTAATTCCATTCTACCTTTGTTAACTTTATCTTGATGTTTACTAAGAGAGCTGATGAAATAACCTAAACAGGTCTTTGTTCCACTTTCTAGTTGTTTATATTAATCGTGTCTTCTGAAAAAGTCTCCAGGTTCATAACAAAGCAAGTGATCCGGAATAACGTTTCTTCTTTCTTCTACAAAATAGGAGGCAATTGCTACAAGATGGATATACCAGTTGACCAAAATACTCCAGCTAAGATTAAAGCACTTTTTAAAAAAGCAATAAAATAATTGCAGAACATTTTTTTTTTAAAGCAAACAATCAGACCATGATAAGAAACAACACAATAAAAGGCATCTGTTAGTCCATGGAAATAAGAACACCCAGCAAATATGCAATAACACTGAACCAAGTAGCTTTAAATTAGTGGAAGAACAGTATCTGCTGTTTTTCCTGCTGGTGTTTTTGGTTTGTAAGTTAAAAATTGTCTGATTATAAGCAAAGGGAAGTAATAATATAGACCTGTTCTCCAATTTCTAAATTTCTGATGGTATGAAGAATGAGAAAGTTCATAATTTTTTATATTTCTTTCTATTAAAGTATAGAAAGACTATATTTTATAGTCTTTCTAACCCAATTGCTAACTGTAATGGTATGTGGGAATGACCTTGAGAGACAGGATGGAGAATTGCTAAGTGGACAACTGGAATGTAAAAATGTCTCAGCCCACATGAGGGTGAAAGATATGGGAAACCTTTGAAAAGGCATCCTTCCTAGTTTTCCGGAGAGTAAAAGTACAGGAGGGGAGAAATACTTTCAGACTTGCAAGATTACTATGAAGGCAATCTTACAATAAAAATAGAGCTAGTATTTCTGGTTGTGCTTCTTCTCTGAATTACCTCACTGGGCTAACACTAACTCATCTCAGTCTCATACCCTTGCTGTCTATTCAATCCTTTGTTAGCATCAGTTTTTCTGCTATTTGGCATAGCAGTATGCTTGTTGAGAGAAGGGGAACCAGTACTGGAGTTTATCCCATCAATGTCAGAGCTTTGTTTTCTAGCCTTGAAGGGGGAAATCTAATCCCATGACTCAGTGGCAAAGAATTGTCATCCTAGTGAACCTATATAGAAGTCATAGTTTAAGGGCTCTTTGTCAACAACCAGCATTCCTCAGAGTGAAACTGTAGATATTTTAGATTATAATTTGCATTCATGCCTGCTGAAATGGCAAACTAAGATCAGGATAATAGTTATAATCTAATTCCTCTGCTTGGGATAGACTGGATAAATGTGTTTAATTAAGAATTATTAGAAATGGAATAATCTTGAAAGGCAAAACTCTGTTGTTGTTTTACATTTTTAACCGGCATGTTTTATTGTCCTATTTGTCTGTGATTTCTAAACCCCAATGGGCTGAGACAAATGATTACTGCTTTAGTAAGACTAAACAATAACGAACAACAACGAACAATAGCAAAGTATGTTACTTTCAGCAAGGAAGCTTTGAAAAACCTCCACTGTTAATTCAGCAAATACTTCAGGGAAACAATTTTATGTGATGAAGAAACATAAGAGATGGGAGTATACTGTAACCATTGCAATGAGTTGTAGAGAAATAGCACTAAAATCAAAATGCCCCAATTTCAGATGTGACATAGTGCTATTTTTCTGTCCGTATATCAATTCAAGAGACAGAATCATGTTTGTGTCTGTTTGCCTGCAGAACTAAAGAAAACAGCATTAGCCTCATAAAAGAATAAACATAATAATCCACTCCAAAGAGCCTCGCCAAGCCATTCAGCTACAATGAAGATGGGAAAAGTTATATTTGATGCACCACAGATATGCACTGGTGTGTTCCGTACAGCTGTTATGTAAAATATGAAGGGAACATGTATCTTGCATTATAAAGCGATGGTAGGTTAACTAACTGAGAAAAGTTGCTTGGGTGAATGCTTTCTTAGAATAACAAGATTACAGGGTTCATGTAGTGCAGTAAAGCCTATCTTAATTTTCTTTAGTTATATGTTCTGTTTTCCAGTTAATTGCCCAAAGCAGTGAACAATAAATATGAGTTTACTAAAATATATACCATTATATGTAAAAAAAAAAAAAGATAGCAAAAGAGAACAGCACATTTAAATAGTATGACCAACTTGGTAAAGTGTAAATGGAAAATGGAAAGCTTTATTTAGTATTAAACTCTTTTTAAAATTATATTTAAAAATTATATTTTTATTGAAGCTTTTAAAAATAAGATGAAAACTAATACAAACTAATATGAAGTAAGAAAGACGAAAGAAAGCAAAGGGAAAGCAAAAAGTGTAAGAAAAAGAAAAAAGTTGAACAAAAATAGAAAACAAAAAAATTCAAAGAAGTCTTCACAGTAGTTATAAGTACAATTGTACCTTAAATTCACTCTCTAAAATTACATCATGATTCTTTTCTTTCTGTAATCTATCCTGTCTAATCATCAAAGTCATAAATCACAAATTCATTTTTTCAACTTTGCATTTAATTTTTCTTTAACTCAAGCTTAGCTACTGGGGACAATATGGACAAGTAAATCCTTGTAATTTTCTTGGCAGGAATGCAGGAGCATCCCCTTACTGACTTCCAAGTTTTTCCCAATTTCTCAGTGTAGCCTATCAACTTGGGGACTTCCTGGTGGTCTCCCATCCCAACAGTAACTGGATTTGATCCTGCTTGGTTTTCTCAGATCAACCAAGACTGAGTAGGCCAAAACACCACTGCAACAATAGCAAGAGAAACATTAATATTGTTATTTTTCATTGGTATGTCATTTTCAATAATAAAATGTGCCCTAGTGGTTCACAATAACTTCAATTGTTGGATGAGTTGTTGTTTTTTAAAAAAACACCAAAAAATCCCGATCGATTCAAATGAAACTGAAATCAGCTATTCGGAAACACAGAATGTAATAAACTCATTAACAAATAAATAAAGATGGAAATAATCCAGGTAGCTCACACTGCAAGTGCTGTTCTTATTGCCATGCAAAGAAGCCTTGTTCAAATACAGCTTTGGGGAGGGGAGAGAATCTTCCTACAGAACTCAATGGTTGCCACCTGATGCTCTTGCCTTGGTGCTCCAGGGAAAGTTGGTAGCAGCAAATAAGAGCAGGCACCCCACATATCTCCTTGGCTTGCATATTTTGTACTCCACTTCCATTGATCCTGGGAATCCTGATTCCCAATCAGCACTCCTATCTCTAGCAATTTCTCCAATGTAAACGTGTCTCCAAATGAGAGAAGTAGCTGCCTACCCCAATGGTTGATGCTCCAACCCAGATGTCAGCTGCCTGTTTGTGGAAGCAAGACTTTTGTTTATTCTTGCAGATTTTCCTTCACCTATGTGAGCGCCAGGCATGGAAAAAACCACAAAGACCTCTTTTGTTTTGAGTTGAAGTTAGTTCTCCACAAATCCAATCCAGCTGTGATTCCTGAGTCAGAAATACACAGGAAGCCACCCTTCCCTTTCTTTCTGCAACACATCCTTAGTTCTGCTGGGCTTCCAGAAGGACTTCATCCCCAGATGTTCCCCCAGTAAATAGGGAAAAGTTGTAAGGCAGGGAAATCGTTTTGGGCAGGAGGTCCAGGTGCAACTTTTATCCAGCACTCAGAGAGCCACTGCAAGCAAACCTTGCAGATAACATTGAGAGGCACCCAGCAACTTTCCCAATGTCTCTTCCCCACCCTATGGATCAAATATAGCTTACACATGGATCAAATACATGATCCTTGGTTCTGTTTTAACACCATTTCTCTTTACCAGACCTTCTTTTTCCTACCATTTCCTCAGCTTGACTTTTATTTAAAAAAAAAAAAAACAGCCTTTGAGGGAGTTAACCGAAGAATATAGTAAAATTGCCACAAAGAACCACTATATAGACCACACAAGATGCATCCCATCAAATGGACTTTATTGCCCACATATAAGCTTACTCTTTAGCCTGTGAAGATTCTTAGTCATCCAGGTCACGATTGTCCCAAAGGTGCTTTTTCTGAAGTCCAGTTGCCTCCAGAAAAAGCACCTTTGGGACTTAACTCTAGCTTTCTTTCTTTCCTGCCCTTATGCCCCCGTTCGCGAGGGCCGTCGTGGATGCTGGGAGCTGTCCAGGGACGAGCGGTTCTGAAGGTAAGCGGAGAGTTCGAGCACCTGAGCACCGCGGGAAACTACAACTCCCGGCAAACAATTCCGAAAGGGAAAGGAGGGCAAGGGGGAAAGATAGCGGATGGGAAGGTGAGGGCGTCCAATCCTGCCTGCTTCCTCTAGTGGGCGCAACTGAATTGGAAGGAGGGGACG